>JAVJIF010018185.1:0-66907 GCA_038442645.1 Agave tequilana
CAGGGCACGCTATGGGCCATCGGCGGGGCCCGCCTTCCTAAAGCCCGCGATGTTAATTAAAATAAAGTAAAAAAAATAGAAAAACAAGAAAAGGAAAAGAAAAATAAAAAACAAAATGAATAAATAAATAAAACCAGGGAACAGGGAAAGATCGAGTGAAAAGATTTAATTAAATATTAATTATAAAATTATTATAAATATACTTAACGAAATATAGATAAAAATAAGCAAAATAAAAAGTTAAATCACTATATTCGAACCTCGTGGAATAGCGAACGTGGAAATTAAATATAAAGGAAAAAAGTAAGGGTGCAACACGAGGACTTCCCATCAAGTACTACTCTCGCCCATGCTCGCTAACTGTGGAGTTCTGTGGGATCCGGTTCAAAGTGTTGGTATGATCGCACCCATCGAAGATTGCTTTGCCTTCCTACTTAACGCTTGCACTAACAAAGAAGGTATCTCGCGGGGCCCGCTAGGGGCCGTCGGCGTGGCCTTCCTGGCTAGTATCCCGAGATGTCAATAAAAAAATAGAAATTATAGAAAAATAAGAAAAGAGAAACAAACAAAAACAAAATGAATAACAAACAAAGAATGAACAGGGAAAGATAGAGCGAAATGATTAATTAAATAATTAATTAAATAATAATAATAAATATACGTAACGAAATATTGATAAAAAATAAACAAAATAAAAAAGTTTAAATCACTATGTTCGAACAGCGTGGAATAGCGAACGTGAAAATCAAAAATAAATGAAAAAAAGCGGGGGTGCAACACGAGGACTTCCCAGGAGGTCACCCATCCTAGTACTACTCTCGCCCAAGCACGCTTAACTGCGGAGTTCTAATGGGATCCGGTGCACTAGTACTGGTATGATCGCACCCGACCTAAGTAGATACGCCTTTCTACTTAACCTCTGTGACTAAAAAAAAGAAAGCACTCGCAGGTCACGCTATAGGCCATCGGCGGGGCCCGCCCGCCTTCCTAATAGCCCGCGATGTTAATTAAAATAAATAGAAATTATAGAAAAACAAGAAAGGAAAAAGAAAAAAAAACAAAATGAAAAAATAAATAAAACCAGGGAACAGGGAAAGATCGAGTGAAAGATTTAATTAAATAATTAATTATAATTAATTATAAATATACTTTAACGAAATATAGATAAAATAAGCAAAATAAAAAAGTTAAATCACTATATTCGAACCTCGTGGAATAGCGAACGTAGAAATTAAAATATAAAGGAAAAAAGTAAGGGTGCAACACGAGGACTTCCCATCCTAGTACTACTCTCGCCCAAGCTCGCTTAACTGTGGGTTCTGTGGGATCCGGTGCACTAGTGTTGGTATGATCGCACCCATAGAAGATTGCTTTGCCTTCCTACTTAAACGCTGGCACTAACAAGAAGGTATCTCGCGGGGCCGCTAGGGGCCGTCGGCGTGGGCCTTCCTGGCTAGTATCCCGAGATGTCAATTAAAAAAATAGAAAATTATAAAAAATTAAGAAAGGAAAAAACGAAAAAACAAAATGAATAAACAAACAAAGAATGAACAGGGAAAGATAGAGCGAAACGATTTAATTAAATAATTAATTAAAAAAATAATAATAAATATACGTAACGAAATATTGATAAAAAATAAACAAAATAAAAAAGTTAAATCACTATGTTCGAACAGCGTGGAATAGCGAACGTGTACTACTCGTCACCCATCCTAGTACTACTCTCGCCAAAGCACGCTTAACTGCAGAGTTCTGATGGGATCCGATGCACTAGTGCTGGTATGATCTCACCCATCTAAGGCTGCTTCGCCTTCCCACTTAAACGCTGGGACTAAAATAGGGAAGCGCTCTCACGGTGCCCGTTTTTGGGCCATTTGCGGGGCCTTCCTGGCTAGTATCCCGAGATGTTAATTAAAAAAAATTAGAAATTATAGAAAAATAAGAAAAGGAATTAGAAAAACAAAAAACAAAATGAATAAACAAACAAAACTTGGGAATGAACAGGGAAGATAGAGCGAAACGATTTAATTAAATAATTAATTAAAAATTAATAATAATTATATGTAACAAATATAGATAAAAATATAATAAAATAAAAAAGTTAAATCAATATGTTCGCACTGCGTGAAAAGTGAACGAGGAAACCAAAAAATAAATGAAAAAAATACTGGGACTAACAAAGAAGGGACCTCGCAGGGCCCGCTAGGGGCCATCGGCGTGGCCTTCCTGGCTAGTATTCCGAGATGTCAATTAAAAAAAACAGAAATTATAGAGAAATAAGAAAAGAACAAGAAAAACAAAAAACAAAATGAATAAACAAACAAAGATCGAAATGGAAAAGATAGAGCGAAACGATTTAATTAAAAAATAATTAAAAAACGAATAATAAAAATACGCAACGAAAATATAGATAAAAAATAAACAAAATAAAAATTTAAATCACTATTGCTAGAACCGCATGGAATATCGAAAGTGGGAATCGAAAAATAAAGGAAAAAAGCATAGGTGCAACACGAGGACTTTCTATCCTAGTACTACTCTTGCCAAGCTCGCTTAACTGTGGAGTTCTGGGGGATCCGGTGCATTAGAGTTGGTATGATCGCGCCAATCCAAGATTGCTGCGCCTGCCTACTTAAACGCGGGACTAACAAAGAAGGGATCTCGCAGGGCCAGCTCGGAGCCATCGGCGTGGCCTTCCTGGCTAGTATCCCGAGATGTCAATTAAAAAAATAGAAATTATAGAAAAATAAGAAAAGGAACAAGAAAAACAAACACAAAAAAGAATAAACAAACAAAGGATGAACAGGGAAAGATAAAGCGAAACGATTATTAAATAAATAATTAAAAACTAATAATAAATATACGTAACGAAATATAGATAAAAAATAAACAAAAAAAAAAGTTAAATCACTATGTTCGAACCGTGTGGATTAGCGAACATGGAAATCAAAAAATAAATGAAAAAAAGCGAGGTGCAACACGAGGACTTCCCAAGAGGTCACCCATCCTAGTACTACTCTCGCCCAAGCAAGCTTAACTGCGGAGTTCTGATGGATCTGGTGCACTAGTGCTAGTATGATCGCACTTGTCCAAGGTAGGTACGCCTTTCCACTTAACCTCTGTGACTAAACAAAAGAATGCTCTCGCAGGGCACGCTAGGGTTCATCGGCGGGCCCGCCTTCCTAATAGCCCGCGATGTTAATTAAAATAAATAGAGATTATAGAAAAACAAGAAAAGGAAAAAGAAAAATAAAAAACAAAATGAATAAATAAATAAAACTAGGGAATGAATAGGGAAAGATCGAGTTAAAAGATTTAATTAAATAATTAATTAAAAATTAATTATAAATACGTAACGAAATATAGATAAAAAATAGCAAAATAAAAAGTTAAATCACTATATTCGAACCTCGTGAATAGCGAACGTAGAAATTAAAATAAAAAAGAAAAAAAGTAAGGATGCAACACGAGGACTTCTCATCCTAATACTGCTCTCGCCCAAGCTCGCTTAACTGTTGAGTTCTGGGATCCGGTGCACTAGTGTTGGTATGATCGCACCATCTAAGATAGCTTTGCCTTCTACTTAATCGCTGGGACTAACAAAGAAGGTATCTCGCGGGGCCCGCTAGGGGCCGTCAGCGTGGCCTTCTGGCTAGTATCCCGGGATGTCAATTAAAAAATATAAATTATAGAAAAATAAGAAAAGAAAAAAACAAAATGAATAAACAAAAAAGAATGAACAGGGAAAGATAGAGCGAACGATTTAATTAAATAATTATTAAAAAAAATAATAAATATACGTAATGAAATATTGATAAAAAATAACAAAATAAAAAAGTTAAATCACTATGTTCGAACAGCGTGGAATAGCGAACGTGAAAATCAAAAAATAAATGAAAAAAAGCGAGGGTGCAACACGAGGACTTCCCAGGAGGTCACCAATCCTAGTACTACTCTCGCCCAAGCAAGCTTAACTGCGGAGTTCTGATGGGATCTGGTGCACTAGTGCTAGTATGATCGCACCCGTCCAAGGTAGGTACGCCTTTCTACTTAACCTCTGTGACTAAACAAAAGAAGCTCTCGCAGGGCACGCTAGGGTTCATCGGCGGGGCCCGCCTTCCTAATAGCCCGCGATGTTAATTAAAATAAATAGAAATTATAGAAAACAAGAAAAGGAAAAACAAAAATAAAAAACAAAATGAATAAATAAATAAAACCAGAGAATGAACATGGAAAGATCGAGTGAAAAGATTTAATTAAATAATTAATAAAAATTAATTATAAATATACGTAACGAAATATAGATAAAAAATAAGCAAAATAAAAAAGTTAAATCACTATATTCGAACCTCGTGAATAGCGAACGTAGAAATTAAAATATAAAGGAAAAAAGTAAGGGTGCAACACGAGGACTTCCCATCCTAATACTACTCTCGCCTAAGCTCGCTTAACTGCGGAGTTATGTGGGATCCGGTGCACTAGTGTTGGTATAATCGCACCCATCCAAAATAGCTTTGCCTTCCTACTTAAACGCTAGGACTAACAAAGAAGGTATCTCGCGGGGCCCGCTAGGGGCCATCGGCGTGGCCTTCCTGGCTAGTATCCCGAGATGTCAATTAAAAAAATAGAAATTATAGAAAAATAAGAAAAGAAAAAAGAAAAAAACAAAATGAATAACAAACAAAGAATGAACAGGGAAAGATAGAGCGAAACGATTTAATTAATAATTAATTAAAAAATAATAATAAATATACATAACTAAATTTTAATAAAAAATAAACAAAATAAAAAGTTAAATCACTATGTTCGAACAGCGTGGAATAGCGAACGTGGAAATCAAAAAATAAATGAAAAAAAGCGAGGGTGCAACACGAGGACTTCCCAGGAGGTCACCCATCCTAGTACTACTCTCACCCAACCACTCTTAACTGCAGAGTTCTGATGGGATCCGGTGCACTAGTGCTGGTATGATCTAACCTATCCTAGGTTGCTTCGCCTTCCCACTTAAACGCTGGGACTAAAATAAGGAAGGGCTCTCACGGTGCCCGCTAGGGGCCATCTGCGGGGCCTTCCTTGCTAGTATCCCGAGATGTTAATTAAAAAAAAAAAATTATAGAAAAATAAGAAAAGGAACAAGAAAAACAAAAAACAAAAAGAATAAACAAAAAAGAATGAACAGGGAAAGATAGAGTGAAACAATTTAATTAAATAATTAATTAAAAATTAATAATAAATATATGTAACTAAATATAGATAAAAAATAAATAAAATAAAAAAGTTAAATCATTATGTTCGCACCGCGTGGAATAGTGAACAAGGAAACCAAAAAATAAATGAAAAAAATGCTGGGACTAACAAAGAAGAGACTTCGCGGGGCCGCAAGGGGCCATCGGCGTGGCCTTCCTGGCTAGCATTCCGAGATGTCAATTAAAAAAATAAAAATTATAGAAAAATAAGAAAAGGAACAAGAAAAACAAAAAACAAAAAGAATAAACAAACAAAGAATGAACAGGGAAAGATAGAGCGAAACGATTTAATTAAATAAATAATTAAAAGCTAATAATAAATATACGTAACGAAATATAGATAAAAATGAATAAATAAAAAAGTTAAATCACTATGTTCGAACCGATCCACGCGAACGTGGAAATCAAAAAAATAAATGAAAAAAAGCGAGGGTGCAACACGAGGACTTCCCAGGAGGTCACCCATCCTAGTGATACTCTCGCCCAAGCACGCTTATCTGCGGAGTTCTGATGGGATCCGGTGCACTAGTGCTGGTATGATCGCCGTCTGAAGTAGCTACGCATTTCTACTTAACCTCTGTGACTAAACAAAAGAAAGCTCTCGCAGGGCACGCTATAGGCCATCGGCGGGGCCTGCCTTCCTAATAGCCCGCGATGTTAATTAAAATAAATAGAAATTATAGAAAAACAAGAAAAGAAAAATAAAAAACAAATGAATAAATAAATAAAACCAGGGAACTGGGAAAGATCGAGTGAAAAGATTTAATTAAATAATTAATTATAGATATACTTAACGAAATATAGATAAAAAATAAGCAAAATAAAAAAGTTAAATCACTATATTCGAACCTCGTGGAACAGCAAACGTAGAAATTAAAATATAAAGAAAAAAGTAAGGGTGCAACACGAGGACTTCCCATCCTAGTACTACTCCGCCCAAGCTCGCTTAACTGTGGAGTTCTGTGGGATCCGGTGCACTAGTGTTGGTATGATCGCACCCATCGAAGATTGCTTTGCCTTCCTACTTAAACGCTGGGACTAACAAAGAAGGTATCTCGCGGGGCCCGCTAGGGGCCGTCGGCGTGACTTTCCAGCTAATATCCCGAGATATCAATTAAAAAAATAGAAATTATAGAAAAAAAGAAAAGAAAAAGAAAAAAAATGAATAAACAAACAAAGAATGAACAGAGAAAGAAGAGCGAAACGATTTAATTAAATAATTAATTAAAAAATAATAATAAATATACGTCACGAAATATTGATAAAATAAACAAAATAAAAAGTTAAATCACTATGTTCGAACAGCGTGGGATAGCGAACGTGAAAATCAAAAAATAAATGAAAAAAGCGAGGGGCAACACGAGGACTTCCCAGGAGGTTCTGTTGGGATCCGGTGCACTAGTGCTGTATGATCACACTTGTCTAAAGTAGGTACGCCTTTTCTACTAACCTCTGTGACTAAACAAAAGCACGCTATGGGCCATCGGCGGGGCCCGCCTTCCTAATGGCCCGCGATGTTAATTAAAAAAATAGAATTATAGAAAAACAAGAAAAGGAAAAAGAAAAAAAAAAAACAAAATGAATAAATAAATAAAACCAGGGAACAGGAAAGATCGAGTGAAAAGATTTAATTAAATAAAATTAATTATAAATTAATTATAAATATACGTAACGAAATATAGATAAAAAATAAGCAAAATAAAAAAGTTAAATCACTATATTCGAACCTCGTGGAATAGCGAACGTAGAGAAATTAAAATATAAAGGGAAAAAAGTAAAGGTGCAACACGAGGACTTCCCATCCAAGTACTACTCTCGCGCAAGCTCGCTTAACTGTGGAGTTGGGTTCTGGGATCCGGTGCACTAGTGTTGGTATGATCGCACCCATCCAAGATTGCTTTGCCTTCCTACTTAAACGCTGGGACTAACAAAGAAGGTATCTCGCGGGGCCCGCAAGGGGCCGTCGGCGTGGCCTTCCTGGCTAGTATCCCGAGATCTCAATTAAAAAAATAGAAATTATAGAAAATTAAGAAAAGAAAAAAGAAAAAAAACAAAATGAATAAAAAACAAAGAATGAACAGGGAAAGAAAAATATTAATTAAAAAATAATAATAAATATACGTAATGAAATATTGATAAAAAATAACAAAATAAAAAAGTTAAATCACTATGTTTGAACAGCGTAGAATAGCGAACGTGAAAATCAAAAAATAAATGTAAAAAAGCGAGGGTGCAACACGAGGACTTCCTAGGAGGTCACCCATCGTAGTACTACTCTCGCCCAAGCACGCTTAACCGCAGTGTTCTGATGGATCCGGTGCACTGGTGCTGCTATGATCACACCGTCCGAAGTAGGTACGCCTTCTACTTAACCTCTGTGACTAAACAAAAGAAAGCTCTCGCAGGGCACGCTATGGGCCATCGGCAGGGGCCCGCCTTCCTAATAGCCCGCGATGTTAATTAAAATAAATAGAAATTATAGAAAAACAAGAAAGAAAAAAAAAAATAAGAAACAAAATGAATAAATAAATAAAACCTGGGAACAGGGAAATATCGGGTGAAAAGATTTAATTAAATAATTAATTGTAAATTAATCATAAATATACGTAACGAATATAGATAAAAAGTAAGTAAAATAAAAAAAGTTAAATCACTATATTCGAACCTCGTGGAATAGTGAACGTAGAAATTAAATATGAAGGAAAAAAAGTAAGGGTGCAACACGAGGACTTCCCATCCTAGTACTACTCTCGCCAAGCTCGCTTAACTGTGGAGTTCTGGGGATCCGGTGCACTAGTGTTGGTATGATCGCACCCATCCAAGATTGTTTTGCCTTCCTACTAAACGCTGGGACTAACAAAGAAGGTATCTCGCGGGGCCCGCTAGGGGCCGTCGGCGTTGCCTTCCTGGCTAGTATCCCGAGATATGAATTAAAAAAATAGAAATTATAGAAAATAAGAAAAGAAAAAAGAAAAAACAAAATGAATAAACAAACAAAGAATGAACAGGGAAAGATGAAGCGAAACGATTTAATTAAATAATTAATTAAAAATAATAATAAATATACGTAATGAAATATTGATAAAAAGTAACAAAATAAAAAGTTAAATCACTATGTTCGAACAGCATGGAATAGCGAACGTGGAAATCAAAAAATAAATGAAAAAAGCAAGAGGGTGCAACACGAGGACTTCCCAGGAGGTCACCCTTCCTTATACGACTCGTCACCCATCCTAGTACTACTCTCGCCAAAGCATGCTTAACTGCGGAGTTCTGATGGGATCCGATGCACTAGTGCTGGTATGATCCCACCCATCCAAGGCTGCTTCGCCTTCCCACTTAAACGCTTGGACTAAAATAGGGAAGCGCTCTCACGGTGCCCGCTAGGGGCCATTTGCGGGGCCTTCCTGGCTAGTATCCCGAGATGTTAATTAAAAAAATAGAAATTATAGAAAAATAAGAAAAGGAATTAGAAAAAAAAACAAAATGAATAAACAAACAAAACCTGGGAATGAACAGGGAAGATAGAGCGAAACGATTTAATTAAATAATTAATTAAAAATTAATAATAAATATATGTAACTAAATATAGATAAAAATAAATAAAATAAAAAGTTAAATCAATATGTTCGCACTGCGTGGAAAAGCGAACGAGGAAACCAAAAAATAAATGAAAAAAAAATGCTGGGACTAACAAAGAAGGGACCTCGCGGGGCCCGCTAGAGGCCATCGGCGAGGCCTTCCTGGCTAGTATTCCGAGATGTCAATTAAAAAAACAGAAATTATAGAAAAATAAGAAAAGGAACAAGAAAAACAAAAAACAAAATGAATAAAAAACAATGATTGAATGGAAAAGATAGAGCGAAACGATTTAATTAAATAAATAATTAAAAACGAATAATAAAAATACGCAACGAAATATAGATAAAAATAAACAAAATAAAAAATTTAAATCACTTAATAGAACCGCGTGGAATATCGAACGTGGAAATCGAAAAAAAAAAAGGAAAAAAAGCATAGGTGCAACACGAGGACTTCCTATCCTAGTACTACTCTTGCCCAACTCGCTTAACTATGGAATTCTGGGGGATCCGGTGCATTAGAGTTGGTATGATCGCGCCAATCCAAGATTGCTTCGCCTGCCTACTTAAACGCGGGGACTAACAAAGAAGGGATCTCATAGGGCCAGCTCGGAACCATCGGCGTGGTCTTCCTGGCTAGTATCCTGAGATGTCAATTAAAAAAATAGAAATTATTATAAAATAAGAAAAGGAACAAGAAAACAAAAAACAAAAAGAATAAACAAACAAAGAATGAACAGGGAAAGATAGAGCGAAACGATTTAATTAAATAAATAATTAAAAACTAATAATAAATATACGTAACGAAATATAGATAAAAAATAAACAAAATAAAAAAGTTAAATCACTATGTTCGAACCGCGTGGATTAGCGAACGTGAAAATCAAAAAATAAATGAAAAAAAACAAGGGTGCAGCACGAGGACTTCCCAAGAGGTCACCCATCCTAGTACTACTCTCGCCCAAGCAAGCTTAACTGCGGAGTTCTGATGGGATCTGGTGCACTAGTGCTAGTATGATCGCACCCGTCCAAGGTAGGTACGCCTTTCTACTAACCTCTGTGACTAAACAAAAGAAAGCTCTCGCAGGGCACGCTAGGGTTCATCGGCGGGCCCGCCTTCCTAATAGCCCGCGATGTTAATTAAAATAAATAGAAATTATAGAAAAATAAGAAAGGAAAAAGAAAATAAAAAACAAAATGAATAAATAAATAAAACTAGGGAATGAACAGGGAAAGATCGAGTTAAAAGATTTAATAAATAATTAATTTAAAATTAATTATAAATATACGTAACGAAATATAGATAAAAAAAAAGCAAAATAAAAAATTTAAATCACTATATTCGAACCTCGTGGAATAGCGAACGTAAAATTAAAAATAAAGGAAAAAAAGTAAGGATGCAACACGAGGACTTCCCATCCTAATACTACTCTCGCCCAAGCTCGCTTAATTATGGAGTTTTGTGGGATCCGGTGCACTAGTGTTGGTATGATCGCACCCATCCAAGATAGCTTTGCCTTCCTACTTAAACGCTGGGACTAACAAAGAAGGTATCTCGCGGGGCCCGCTAGGGGCCGTCGGCGTGGCCTTCCTGGCTAGTATCCCGAGATGTCAATTAAAAAATAGAAATTATAGAAAAATAAGAAAAGAAAAAAATAAAATGAAAAAACAAACAAAAAATGTACAGGGAAAGATAGAGCGAAACGATTTAATTAAATAATTAATTAAAAAAAATAGTAATAAATATACGTAACGAAATATTGATAAAAAATAAACAAAATAAAAAAGTTAAATCACTATGTTCGAACAGCGTGGAATAGCGAACGTGGAAATCAAAAAATAAATGAAAAAAAGCGATGGTGCAACACGAGGACTTCCCAGGAGGTCACCAATCCTAGTACTACTCTCGCCCAAGCACGCTTAACTGCGGAGTTCTGATGGGATCCGGTGCACTAGTGCTGGTATGATCGCACCCATCCAAGGCTGCTTCGCCTTCCCACTTAAACGCTGGGACTAAAATAAGGAAGGGCTCTCACGGTGCCCGCTAGGGGCCATCTGCTGGGCCTTCCTGGCTAGTATCCTGAGATGTTAATTAAAAAATAGAAATTATAGAAAAATAAGAAAAGTATAAGAAAAACAAAAACAAAATGAATAAACAAACAAAACCTGAGAATGAATAGGGAAAGATAGAGCGAAACGATTTAATTAAATAATTAATTAAAAATTAATAATAAATATATGTAACTAAATATAGATAAAAAATAAATAAATAAAAAAGTTAAATCATTATGTTCGGCCCGCGTGGAATAGCGAACAAGGAAAACAAAAAATAAATGAAAAAATGCTGGGGACTAACAAGAAGGGACCTCGCGGGGCCCGCTAGGGGCCATCGGCGTGGCCTTCCTGGCTAGTATTCCGAGATGTCAATTAAAAAAATAGAAATTGTAGAAAAATAAGAAAGGAACAAGAAAAACAAAAAACAAAAAGAATAAACAAACAAAGAATGAACAGGGAATGATAGAGCGAAATGATTTAATTAAATAAATAATTAAAACCTAATAATAAAATACGTAACGAAATAAAGATAAAAAATGAACAAAAAAAAAAAGTTAAATCACTCTGTTCGAACCGATCCACGCAAACGTGGAAATAAAAAATAAATGAAAAAAAGCAAGGGTGCAACACGAGAACTTCCCAGGAGGTCACCCATCCTAGTACTACTCTCAACCAAGCACGCTTAGCTGCGGAGTTCTGATTGGATCCGGTGCACTAGTGCTGGTATGATCGCGCCCGTCTAAAGTAGGTACGCCTTTCTACTTAACCTCTGTGTCTAAACAAAAGAAAGCGATGCTATGGGCCATCAGCGGGGCCTGCCTTCCTAATAGCCATTGATGTTAATTAAAATAAATAGAAATTATAGAAAAACAAGAGAAAGAAAAAGAAAAATAAAAAACAAATGTATAAATAAATAAAACCTGGGAACAGGGAAAGATCGAGTGAAAAGATTTAATTAAATAATTAATTATAAATTAATTATAAATATACTTAACGAAATATAGATAAAAAATAAGCAAAATAAAAAAGTTAAATCACTATATTCTAACCTCGTGGAATATCGAACGTAGAAATTAAAATATAAAGGGAAAAAAGTAAGGGTGCAACACGAGGACTTCCCATCCTAGTACTACTCTCGCCCAAGCTCGCTTAACTGTAGAGTTCTGTGGGATCCGGTGCACTAGTGTTGGTATGATCGCACCCATCCAAGATTGCTTTGCCTTCTACTTAAACGCTGGACTAACAAAGAAGGTATCTCGCGGGGCCCGCTAGGGGCCGTCAGTGTGACCTTCCTGGCTAGTATCCCGAGATATCAATTAAAAAAATAGAAATTATAGAAAAATAAGAAAAGAAAAAAGAAAAAACAAAATGAATAAACAAACAAAGAATGAACCGGGAAAGATAGAGCGAAACGATTTAATTAAATAATTAATTAAAAAACAATAATAAATATACGTAACGAAATATTAATAAAAAATAAACAAATAAAAAAATTAAATCACTATGTTCGAACAGCGTGGAATAGCGAACGTGAAAATCAAAAAATAAATGAAAAAAGCGAGGGTGCAACACGAGGACTTCCCAGGAGGTCACCCATCCTAGTACTACTCTCGCCCAAGCACGCTTAACTGCGGAGTTCTGATGGGATCCGGTGCACTAGTGATGGTATGATCGCACCCGTCCGAAGTAGGTACGCCTTTCTACTTAACCTCTGTGACTAAACAAAAAAAAGCTCTCGCAAGGCACGCTATGGGCAGCGGCGGGGCCCGCCTTCATAATAGCCCTTGATGTTAATTAAAATAAATAGAAATTATAGAAAAACAAGAAAAAGAAAATGAAAAATAAAAAACAAAATGAATAAATAAATAAAACCAGGGAACAGGGAAGATCGAGTGAAAAGATTTAATTAAATAATTAATTATAAATTAATTATAAATATACTTAACGAAATATAGATAAAAATAAGCAAAATAAAAAAGTTAAATCACTATATTCGAACCTCGTGGAATAGCGAACGTAGAAATTAAATATAAAGGGAAAAAAGTAAGGGTATAACACGAGGACTTCCCATCCTAGTACTACTCTCGCCCAAGCTCGCTTAACTGTGGAGTTCTGTGGGATCCGGTGCACTAGTGTTGGTATGATCGCACCCATCCAAGATTGCTTTGCCTTCCTACTTAAACGCTGGGACTAACAAAGAAGGTATCTCGCGGGGCCCGCTAGGGGCCGTCGACGTGGCCTTCCTGGCTAGTATCCCGAGATGTCAATTAAAAAATAGAAATTATAGAAAAGTAAGAAAAGAAAAAGAAAAAAAAACAAAATGAATAAACAAACAAAGAATGAACAGGGAAAGATAGAGCGAAACGATTTAATTAAATAAATAATTAAAAAATAATAATAAATATACGTAACGAAATATTGATAAAAAATAAACAAAATAAAAAGTTAAATCACTTTGTTCGAACTGCGTCGAATAGCGAACGTGGAAATCAAAAAATAAATGAAAAAAAGGAGGGTGCAACACGAGGACTTCCCAGGAGGTCACCCATCCTAGTACTACTCGCCAAGCACGCTTAACTGTGGAGTTCTGATGGGATCCGGTGCACTAGTGCTTGTTGGCCCAAAAGGTTATACTCTCCATTTGTTTAGAGTTTTGATGATAACAAAACACTTAAGAGCTATATTTGTACTAATAAGTTTGATCAAGATGATTTTCAGGTTAGTACTATTTTGAAGGCCATTGTTTAGCTTTTGCAAGACTTTCTAGGTTCATGTAGCAAATAAGGCAAATGGCACAAGAAGGAATGTTCATAGAAGTAAAGGATCTAGCATGGCATTGCATGGCTCAGGACTTCAGTTTGGCTCAAGAGATTCGTTAGTTTTGTTTTTTTGTTTTATAGTTTTGTTAAAGAATAGTGGATAGGTTGAAGCTCAAATACACACACATAAAATTCAATACGTTTGGTTTTTGATTGAATCGGTTTGGATTTCAAGTACATATATCGGGTTTTGGATTTAAACCAGTTTTAGTTCTGCTGATTTGCTTGACACCTTTTTATTTTTCTTATCATAAATTTTTATTCTTATATTCAAAAACATGATTCAACTTGAATTTCAAAGATAACTTTTAGTTCTAAATTTCTTATTCAATAATCATTTTCAGATTCAAATTTTAAAGATGTCAAATATTTGGTTGAACTCTGTTCTTATTCTGAAAACAGCTTACAGTTTCTGTTTTGACACCTGTCAGTGTTTTATTGATTAATTTCTCATCAAAAATGATATTGAGTTGATTTCAGTTGCATTAAAAATAAGACTTAAAGATATACAAATTATTTCTATATACCTTATTCTGAATTCGAACGTTTGCAGCCTGAAAAATGTGCTCAAAGTTGACCAATCTGCCAGATTGACAGTAATGGCTAATTTTCAGGAGGTTGATTTTTAACATGTTTTTCAAAATGTGTTTAAGTTTAAATAAAACGTGGTTAGCTGTATTAAAGGGTCAGTTTCTTCCTTTTATATTCAGGTAAAACTTTTCTATGTTTATTCTTCCTCAATCCTATATAAAGGGGTCATTAGTGTAGAGGTTTTCACAACAAGCATTGGCAAAATATTCAAAGTTTTCAAAGTCTTTCAAAAGAGTTTGGTCCTTAGTTTTTGTGCTGAAGAATCTCTCATTCCTGAAGTTTTAGTTTCTAAACTCTCTCAAGTTCTTTTTCTTTTTCACTTACAATATTTGAGCTTCAATTCTAACCATTATTCTACAGGATTCTTGTAAGGGAAAGAGGCTTTTGCAAAAGAGAGTTTGTGGTCTTTTGATCACCAAGAAATACTTGTTTTCGAGATTGTGGAGTTGGGTACTCCGGTGTGATTGTAACTCTTTGTGAAGTTATAGTGGTTAGAAATCCTTCTGGGGAAGGCGGGGACGTAGAGCTGGGTGCTCGAACCTCGGAAAAATTCTCGGTGTTTGCGTTTGGTTTACTTGCTCTTATCTCTTGCATTATATTCTTTCTTCAATTATTTGTTTTAATTACTTGCTTCAATTACTTGCTCTATATATATATTCATTACTTTATTCACTTGTTGCATATTCATATTGTCAATCAAATACTCATACAACAAGATTGCATTACGCACCTCTAACTCTTATCAAGAGGAATCACGAGGAAGGAGTTCAGAGCCCTTCACGGGGTATTCGGCTTCTAGTCTTGTTTTGGGTTGATTGTTGCATCATAAATTTTTAATTGTGCATTGATTAGCATTATCACCTATTCAACCCCCTTCTAGGTGATTTCAGTGCTGGTATGATCGCACCCGTCCGAAGTAGGTACGCCTTTCTACTTAACCTCTGTGACTAAACAAAAGAAAGCTCTCGCAGGGTACGCAATGGGCCATCGGTGGGGCCCGCCTTCCTAATAGCCCGCGATGTTAATTAAAATAAATAGAAATTATAGAAAAACAAGAAAAGGAAAAAGAAAATAAAAAACAAAATGAATAAATAAATAAAACCAGGGAACAGGGAAAGATCGAGTGAAAAGATTTAATTAAATAATTAATTATAAATTAATTATAAATATACTTAACGAAATAAAGATAAGAAATAAGCAAAATAAAAAGTTAAATCACTATATTCGAACCTCGTGGAATAGCGAACGTAGAAATTAAAATATAAAGGAAAAAAGTAAAGGTGCAACACGAGGACTTCCCATCCTAGTACTACTCTCGCCCAAGCTCGCTTAACTGTGAAGTTCTGTGGGATCCGGTGCACTACTGTTGGTATGATCGCACGCATCCAAGATTGCTTTGCCTTACTACTTAAACGCTTGGACTAACAAAGAAGGTATCTCGCGGGGCCGCTAGGGGCCGTCGGCGTGGCCTTCCTGGCTAGTATCCGGAGATGTCAATTAAAAAAAAATAGAAATTATAGAAAAATAAGAAAAGAATAAAGAAAAAAACAAAATGAATAAACAAACAAAGAATGAACAGGGAAAGATAGAGCGAAACGATTTAATTAAATAATTAATTAAAAAATAATAATAAATATACGTAACGAAATATTGATAAAAAATAAACAAAATAAAAAAGTTAAATCACTATGTTCGAACAGCGTGGAATAGCGAAAGTGAAAATCAAAAAATAAATGAAAAAATGCGAGGGCGCAACACGAGGACTTCCCAGGAGGTCACCCATCCTAGTACTACTCTCGCCCAAGCAAGCTTAATTGCAGAGTTCTGATGGGATCTGGTGCACTAGTGCCAGTATGATCGCACCCGTCCGAAGTAGGTACGCCTTTCTACTTAACCTCTGTGACTAAACAAAAGAAAGCTCTCGCAAGGCACGCTATGGGCCATCAGCGGGGCCCGCCTTCCTAATAGCCCGCGATGTTAATTAAAATAAATAGAAATTATAGAAAAACAAGAAAAAGGAAAGAAAAAGAAAAAACAAAATGAATAAATAAATAAAAGCAGGGAACATGGAAAGATCGAGTGAAAAGATTTAATTAAATAATTAACTATATATTAATTATAAATATACTTAACGAAATATAGATAAAAAATAAGCAAAATAAAAAAGTTAAATCACTATATTCGAACCTCGTGGAATAGCGAACGTAGAAATTAAAATATAAAGGGGAAAAAGTAAGGGTATAACACGAGGACTTCCCATCCTAGTACTACTCTCGCCCAAGCTCGCTTAACTGTGGAGTTTTGTGGGATCCGGTGCACTAGTGTTGGTATGATCGAACCCATCCAAGATTGCTTTGCCTTCCTACTTAAACGCTGGGACTAACAAAGAAGGTATCTCGCGGGGCCCGCTAGGGGCCGTCGGCGTGGCCTTCCTGGCTAGTATCCCGAGATGTCAATTAAAAAAATAGAAATTATAGAAAAGTAAGAAAAGAAAAAAGAAAAAAAAACAAAATGAATAAACAAACAAAGAATGAACAGGGAAAGATAGAGCGAAACGATTTAATTAAATAAATAATTAAAAAATAATAATAAATATACGTAACGAAATATTGATAAAAAATAAACAAAATAAAAAAGTTAAATCACTATGTTCGAACAGCGTGGAATAGCGAACGTGGAAATAAAAAAATAAATGAAAAAAGCGAGGGTGCAACACGAGGACTTCCCAGGAGGTCACCCATCCTAGTACTACCCTCGCCCAAGCACGCTTTACTGCGAAGTTCCGATGGGATCCGGTGCACTAGTGCTGGTATGATCGCACCCGTCCGAAGTAGGTACGCCTTTCTACTTAACCTCTGTGACTAAAATAAAAGAAAGCTGTCGCAGGGCACGCAATGGGCCATCGGCGGGGCCCGCCTTCCTAATAGCCCGCGATGTTAATTAAAATAAATAGAAATTATAGAAAAACAAGAAAAGGAAAAAGAAAAGTAAAAAACAAAATGAATAAATAAATAAAACCAGGGAACAGGGAAAGATCGAGTGAAAAGATTTAATTAAATAATTAATTATAAATTAATTATAAATATACTTAACGAAATATAGATAAGAAATAAGCAAAATAAAAAAGTTAAATCACTATATTCGAACCTCGTGGAATAGCGAACGTAGAAATTAAAATATAAAGGAAAAAAGTAAAGGTGCAACACGAGGACTTCCCATCCTAGTACTACTCTCGCCCAAGCTCGCTTAACTGTGAAGTTGATTGAGATTTTCCTGCACACAAAATATGGTATTTTAGATTTAGAAATAATAGTGCGAGGTGCTCGATTCTAATCCGCGGTAGCAGTGGCTATGCGGGTCGTGATCCTCAGGGAGGGAACTGCGATGGAAGCGTTTAAGCAAGTTATCTCTTTTTTATTTATTTTTATTATTTATAATTGTATTTTCAATGAAGTGGGAGAAATAAATTGGAAAGAATTGGAGTTTGTCATCTAAAATAAAGAAATAGAAGAAAGGAAGAAGATTATAAACTAGAAAAATACATACATACCTCTTCAGTCTTACTTACCTTTAAACCTTTTGCTACAACTTACTTTGTCTTCGAAGGCGTACAAGAATGGTGTATAGGATCGTCCACCTTCGCGATCTACACTACGAAAAGAAAAGACTGGCAAGCGACGGCTTGTTCATCTCCATAGGCCATCAAGGGCTCTTCTTCGGCTAAGCAGTCTCGAAGCGACCAGTTCTCACGGTTTGCAAGACATCAGAGAGAATAACACAAGTATAGAAAAATAAAACAAGAATAAAACACGAATACAAAGAATAGACATAACAAAGACAAACCTTTGAGTGGATTTCATTAACAATGGAAGAAAAGTAGGCTTACACCGCTGTCACCTCAGTACAAGCATGGACTCCTTCCTCCATGAAAGCTTCCTCCACTCTCAGTTACAAAAAAATTACAAAAGAAAACGAAAATAAAAACCTAACCTAAACTACAAATTAGCCTAAGAAATCCTAGAATTTGCTCTATATTTTCTGTACGCCCTTTCTGTTGCGTCTGCAGGGGTATTTATAGGTGCCGAAGGAGGTAGAGTCCCGGGACGACTCTACCAAAAAATCTTATCGCCAGACTCGACATGAATGCCGCGGAAACGCGGCTTGGGCCGCGTTTTCGCGGCCTGGTAGTGGCGGATGGCCACGCGCTTTGGCGCGTGGCTTCCCCTGGTCCGTCCATCTGGGCGTTGTCTTCTGGAAGTTGCATCCTGGCTCTTTATCTTGAGATTTCGAGATAACTTGGGAAGCAAGTTACCTAGATCTCAAATCTCCCAATATCTTTTTAAACAAATTTCCTTATCTTTGCACTCTCTTCTTTGGCTTTTATCCTCATCCTGCAAGTGTTTAGGGTTGAATAGAAGTCTATCCTTCCCTCTTCTTTGTATTTGCAACTATTGCCCTTGTGTAATTGTAATTTTGACATTTAATAATTGCAACTTTTGCATTGGGCTTAAATATGGGCTTTTGGGCTTCTTTTGAGGCTTTATTTCTTTATTTTTATTTCTCAAGGCCTGCACACAATAAATCATAAAATATTAGTAAATGTGCAGAATTATATGAATAAATATGAAAATTTGATGGTAAATGTATGTATAAAATGCACTTTTCACTACCTATCACACCCCCACACTTATCTTTTTGCTCGTCCTCGAGTAAAAATCAAAAAGAAAAAGAAAAAGAAAAGAAAAATTAATCTATCTAACTCACTTTCGTAGGAATCACGGTTTCACTTAGCATGTGCAACAAGCCGTTAAACCCCTAGGTTACCCTAGAGGACGAGTGTTGTCTAGTGAGGGTTTTCAGCGGATTACACCCACAAAATCCATAAAAAGGAAATATTTGAAATACTTTTGAAAAGACTAAGTAATCTATAAGTTTTTAGGATCCTCATTTTTATTCATTCTTAAACTTAGTCTTTATAGAGTAAATTGTTATCCATTTTAAGTAAGGATTAAAATTGGATTTGTGTATAGTCTTTTTCGTTACCAAAAATCATATGCATCCTTATGAATTTTTACTAGGAATTCCTTAACTTGGACTCTCATGCCTCTTTATTATTATTATATATATATATTTTTTTTTTCTCTTTTTTTTTAATATGTATAACTCATCTAATTTTCTTTCGTGTAAGCATCAAGGCTTCCTGAGGCCCTCATACCTAACTAATTGACTATTAGATGTGTTAATACATACATAATATTTCTCAGTTTTCTTAGGCTTTCTAATCCACCCATGTAGCGAACTTAAAGTCGGTGGCTCCCAAACCGGTCGGCTTTAGGGCACCAGGTGAGAAAACACCCCGCGGACTCAAATTTGAGTGAACTAGGCCACAAAACTAAGGACTTTATTTAGAACTCACCTTTAGGCGTGAATACTTATGCTTCATGAGGCACATGTATCCAGCTTAATTGGTGAAATTTTTTTTTTTTAATAAAATTTTTTATGAGGCACAAGGGTCTTTGTCTTAGAATCCTAGATATGCATTAGGTATGCACGTTTCATTAAGGTAAAAATTAAGACTAACTACTTATTCAATTTCTCCTCCTATACCTAAAAATTCAACAATTTATTTATTTTGACCAAGTTTTTAGAAATCCTAATCATGATTTTCCTAATTCTTAAGACTAACTTAGATTTCTTTCAAAAGATAAGTCAAAATATTATCCTTTTTATTATATATATATATATATATATATATATATATATATATATATATATATATATATATATATATATATATATATATATATATATATTAGCAAATTTTGGTTAGTTTCTAACTATGTTAGTATGTTAGTAAAGCCTACCCCCACACTTATCTCATGCATTGTCCTCAATGTATGAATGTATGCATGTATGCATGAAAAGAAGAAGGGAAGGCAGAAGTTACCTCAAGGTGGTGGTTCCGGTGGTGGTCTAATTGGGCCAAGCGTTGCTACCCAATCAAGATAATATGGTAGTTCACGGGACCTACCTTTATTGACCTCTTTTCTATTTACATGTTTACAGTCCCCAGTATGAATAGGATCATGAAAGATCCTCTCGTGAAACTTACTTCCTTTACATGACCAGTCCTGGAAAATCATCACAGAGTCATGGTCTATACCTATGTCCAACAAAAGAATGTGACTTGGTAGAATGGTTGACTTGGACTCAAGAATGATAGGTTCAGGAACGAATACCGACTCAGGAAAGAAACTTAAATCAAGTAAGAGTTCAGGAGTCGAGCTTGTTTCAAGAAGTGTGTCCAAGTCAAGAAGTTGAAACTCAAGTCCACAATCATCTTCCCACAATTGAATGTGACTTAATATTGGTGATTCAAGTTCAGGAATGATATGTGTGGGAATCAAATCTGACTCTAAAAGATTACCTAAGTCGGGTAACAAAACAGGAGTCAATATTGATTCGGGAATTTGAACTTGATCACAGATTTGAGAATCAAAGTCACATATCTCATTCGGTTCAATCTCATAAAAATGAGAACTTGCCAATTTGTCAATGGGACTTTCAAAAGTATGAAATTGGTCAAGTTCAATATGATGATCATCAGAAATGGGTGATTCAATTTCATGATCTATGGGTTCGGGAATAAATGTTGGCTCAGAAAATTGGTCCAAATTGGGTAAGGATACCGGAGTCAACATAGATTCAAAGATGGAAACTAAATCGCAAAGTTGGGGATCGGGTTCACATTCACAATCTAATTCAATCTCATTGAAATTAAAACTAGCCAATTTGTCCAAGGATTGGGGTTGAGCAAGTTCATATTGATGTGATGAAATTGAATTTTGTCAAGGTCTTCTAGACAGAATGATTCTTGGTTCCTATCAACTTGCTCAAGAATGTTGGAAAGTCTAGAAATTTGATCATTCATTATATCTTGCAACCGATCCACTTTTTCTGCTAACCCATCGAATAGATCAATGGTGGACTGAAACCTTGGTGATGTGAGAAGAGACGTATATGAAGATAATGGTTGAACAGGTGGTTGACCATATGGCTCAGGGGTATTGAATCCCTATTGACTCTGTGAAGAGTAGTGATGATTATTCCAATCTTGTTCATAGTATTGGACTGGGGCATGTAATGATTCGGATAAGACCAATCTGGCACACTAGGTTGGTCAAAGTTATGATATGCGGGGTTGGTAATATCCGAATAAGAGGTTGGTGTGTAATATGGATTCTCATTAAAGTTGAAAAAATTGTTGTTATAGGCCATATCACACAAACACAAACAAAGAAAAAGAAAACAAACAAATAAGCAAACAAAAAAGAAAAAAATTCTATCCTAAGTTAGGGTAGACTTATGACCTAGACGACTCCTAACTGGTTAGACTGTCCACGGGAGGTAGGGTGCAGACTTTGACAACAAGTTAATCAGCCAGGTCAGGGCAAGATTGGTGGGAGGTTTTCTGTCAAAGACGTTCCTTAATTAAATAACCACCAATCTTCGGGCTTTCGGCCCTCAATCCCCTTCCTAGACACTGATTGGCAGGAGTCAATTTTCAACACCGTTCCCCCTTAGGATAATCTCCTAATTGAGTCCGAGATGTCCCTAGGGCAAACGTCTACTTATTTTTAGTTAGGTTTGGGTTAGTGAGTGCTTGGAATATGATTTTTGGGCCAAGAAAGGGTGATTAAATTCTCACCTTATCTTGTTATGGGTTAGTGCCCTTAAGATATTTTTGTGCAAGTGTACAAGATATGTAAATAAGATTCACTCAAAGCAATGAAAATCAACCAAGAGATGAGTTCTATTCTACATGCAATGCGAACGTACCTTGCTCCAGCACTCTTCAACAGTAAAAATAAATGAATTGAAAAGACACGTGCCTAAAATGCAAACGTCTAATCAATTTTTTATCTTTTTCAACAAGTATTTTACTGTTGATTAATTAGCAGTATACAGGTTTATCACAGAACAAATATAACAGAGCTGACAAATCAAATTTCATATTGCAGCAACCTGCAGAAAATTCAGTAAGTAGTTCTCTACTACTGCCGCGGATCCGCGGCTATTGCCGCGATTGCGCGGCAAGGTAGTAGGCTTTGCTGCTCTGCCTTCGAGGGCAGAGGCACAGAGTTTCTATATGTCCTTGCTGCTGTTTCCTGTTCTCCAAACATGCAAACAGAAAGAATAAAAGAATTAGTTAATATTTTTTTTTAAGAGAAAAACTTACCGTCCCTCCCCGGCAACGGCGCCAAAATTTTGATTGAGATTTTCTTGCACACAAAATATGGTATTTTAGATTTAGAAATAATAGTGCGAGGTGCTCAATTCTAATCCGCGGTAGCAGTGGCTATGCGGGTCGTGATCCTCAGGGAGGGAACTGCGATGGAAGCGTTTAAGCAAGTTATCTCTTTTTTATTTATTTTTATTATTTATAATGGTATTTACAATGAAGTGGGAGAAATAAATTGGAAAGAAGTGGAGTTTGTCATCTAATCTAAAGAAATAGAA
Organism: Agave tequilana; assembly: GCA_038442645.1. NCBI lineage: Eukaryota > Viridiplantae > Streptophyta > Magnoliopsida > Asparagales > Asparagaceae > Agave > Agave tequilana. The sequence goes on from JAVJIF010018185.1 coordinate 22,813, forward strand.
GAAGGAAGAAGATTATAAACTAGAAAAATACATACCTACCTCTTCAGTCATACTTACCTTTAACCTTTTACTACAACTTACTTTGTCTTCGAAGGCGTACAAGAATGACGTATAGGATCGTCCACCTTCGCGATCTACACTACGAAAAGAAAAGACTGGCAAGCGACGGCTTGTTCATCTCCATAGGCCATCAAGGGCTCTTCTTCGGCTAAGCAGTCTCGAAGCGACCAGTTCTCACGGTTTGCAAGACATCAGAGAGAATAACACAAGTATAGAAAAATAAAACAAGAATAAAACACGAATACAAAGAATAGACATAACAAAGACAAACCTTGAGTGGATTTCATTAACAATGGAAGAAAAGTAGGCTTACACCGCTGTCACCTCAGTACAAGCATGGACTCCTTCCTCCATGAAAGCTTCCTCCACTCTCAGTTACAAAAAAAATTACAAAAGAAAACGAAAATAAAACCTAACCTAAACTATAATTAGCCTAAGAAACCCTAGAATTTGCTCTGTATTTTCTGTACGCCCTTTCTGTTGCGTCTGCAGGGGTATTTATAGGTGCCGAAGGAGGTAGAGTCCCGGGACGACTCTACCAAAAAATCTTATCGCCAGACTCGACATGAATGCCGCGGAAACGCGGCTTGGGCCGCGTTTCCGCGGCCTGGTAGTGGCAGATGGCCACGCGCTTTGGCGCGTGGCTTCCCCTGGTCCGTCCATCTGGGCGTTGTCTTCTGGAAGTTGCATCCTGGCTCTTTATCTTGGGATTTCGAGATAACTTGGGAAGCAAGTTACCTAGATCTCAAATCTCCCAATATCTTTTTAAACGAATTTCCTTATCTTTGTACTCTCTTCTTTGGCTTTTATCCTCATCCTGCAAGTGTTAGGGTTGAATAGAAGTCTATCCTTCCTCTTCTTTGTATTTGCAACTATTGCCCTTGTGTAATTGCAATTTTGACATTTAATAATTGCAACTTTTGCATTGGGCTTAAATATGGGCTTTTGGGCTTCTTTTGAGGCTTTATTTCTTTATTTTTATTTCTCAAGGACTGCACACAATAAATCATAAAATATTAGTAAATGTGCAGAATTATATGAATAAATAAGAAAATGTGATGGTAAATGTATGTATAAAAATGCACTTTTCACTAACTATCAGAAGTTCTGTGGGATCCGGTGCACTAGTGTTGGTATGATCGCACGCATTCAAGATTGCTTTGCCTTACTACTTTAACGCTTGGACTAACAAAGAATGTATCTCGCGGGGCCCGCTAGGGGCCGTCGGCGTGACCTTCCTGGCTAGTATCCCGAGATGTCAATTAAAAAAATAGAAATTATAGAAAAATAAGAAAAGAAAAAACAAATGAACAAACAAACAAAGAATGAACATGGAAAGATAGAGCGAAACGATTTAATTAAATAAATAATTAAAAAATAATAATAAATATACGTAACGAAATATTGATAAAAAATAAACAAAATAAAAAAGTTAAATCACTATGTTTGAACAGCGTGGAATAACGAACGTGGAAATTAAAAAATAAATGAAAAAAAGCGAGGGTGCAACTCGAAGACTTCCCAGGAGGTCACCAATCCTAGTACTACTCTCGCCCAAGCACGCTTAACTACGGAGTTCTGATGGGATCCGGTGCACTAGTGCTGGTATGATCGCACCCATCCAAGGCTGCTTCGCCTTCCCACTTAAACGCTGGGACTAAAATAAGGAAGGGCTCTCACGGTGCCCGCTAGGGGCTATCTGCGGGGCCTTCCTGTCTAGTATCCTGAGATGTTAATTAAAAAAATAGAAATTATAGAAAAGTAAGAAAAGAAATAAGAAAAACAAAAAACAAAATGAATAAACAAACAAAACCTGGGAATGAACAGGGAAAGATAGAGCGAAACGATTTAATTAAATAATTAATTAAAAATTAATAATAAATATATGTAATTAAATATAGATAAAAAAATAAATAAAAAAAATTTAAATCATTATGTTCGCACCGCGTGGAATAGCGAACAAGGAAACCAAAAAATAAACGAAAAAAATGCTGGCACTGACAAAGAAGGGACCTCGCGGGGCCCGCTAGGGGCCATCAGCGTGGCCTTCCTGGCTAGTATTCCGAGATGTCAATTAAAAAAATAGAAATTATAGAAAATAAGAAAAGGAATAAGAAAAACAAAAAAATAAAAAGAATAAACAAACAAAGAATGAACATGAAAAGATAGAGCGAAACGATTTAATTAAATAAACAATTAAAAACTAATAATAAATATACATAACGAAATAAAGATAAAAAATGAACAAAATAAAAAAGTTAAATCACTATGTTCGAACCGATCCATGGAAATCAAAAAATGAATGAAAAAAGTAAGGTGCAACACGGGGACTTCCCAGGAGGTCACCCATCCTGGTACTACTCTGACCCAAGCACGCTTAACTGCGGAGTTCTGATAGGATACGGTGCACTAGTGCTGGTATGATCGCGCCCGTCCAAGTTAGGTACGCCTTTCTACTTAACCTCTGTGACTAAACAAAAGAAAGCTCTCGCAGGGCAAGCTATGGGCCATCGGCGGGGCCCGCCTTCCTAATGGCCCTTGGTGTTAATTAAAATAAATAGAAATTATAGAAAAACAAGAAAAGGAAAAATAAAAATAAAAAATAAAATGAATAAATAAATAAAACCAGGGAACAGGGAAAGATCGAGTGAAAAGATTTAATTAAATAATTAATTATAAATTAATTATAAATATACTTAACGAAATATAGATAAAAAATAAGCAAAATAAAAAAGTTAAATCACTATATTCGAACCTCGTGGAATAGCGAACGTAGAAATTAAAATATAAAAGAAAAAAAGTAAGGGTGCAACACGAGGACTTCCCATCCTAGTACTACTATCGCCCAAGCTCGCTTAACGGTGGAGTTCTGTGGGATCCGGTGCACTAGTGTTGGTATGATCGCACCCATCCAAGATTGCTTTGCCTTCCTACTTAAACGCTGGGACTAACAAAGAAGGGACCTCGCGGGGCCCGCTAAGGGCCGTCGGCGTGGCCTTCCTGGCTAGTATCCCGAGATATCAATTAAAAAATAGAAATTATAGAAAAATAAGAAAAGAAAAAAACAAAATGAATAAACAAACAAAGAATGAACAGGAAAAGATAGAGCGAAACGATTTAATTAAATAATTAATTAAAAATAAGAATAAATATACGTAACGAAATCTTGATAAAAAATAAACAAAATAAAAAAGTTAAATCACTATGTTCGAACAGCGTGGAATAGCGAACGTGAAAATCAAAAAATAAATGAAAAAAAGCGAGAGTGCAACACGAGGGACGAGGACTTCCCAGGAGGTCACCCCATCCTAGTACTACTCTCACCCAAGCACGCTTAACTGCGGAGTTCTGATGGGAGCCGGTGCACTAGTGCTGGTATGATCGCACCAGTCCGAAGTAGGTACGCCTTTCTACTTAACCTCTGTGACTAAACAAAAGAAAGCTCTCACAAGGCATGCTATGGGCCATCGGCGGGGCCCGCCTTCCTAATAGCCCTTGATGTTAATTAAAATAAATAGAAATTATAGAAAAACAAGAAAAGGAAAAATAAAAATAAAAAATAAAATGAATAAATAAATAAAACCAGGGAACAGGGAAAGATCGAGTGAAAAGATTTAATTAAATAATTAATTATAAATTAATTATAATATACTTAACGAAATATAGATAAAAAATAAGCAAAATAAAAAAGTTAAATCACTATATTCGAACCTCGTGGAATAGCGAACGTAGAAATTAAAATATAAAGGGAAAAAAGTAAGGGATAACACGAGGACTTCCCATCCTAGTACTACTCTCGCCCAAGCTCGCTTAACTGTGGAGTTCTGTGGGATCCGGTGCACTAGTGTTGGTATGATCGCACCCATCCAAGATTGCTTTGCCTTCCTATTTAAACGCTGGGACTAACAAAGAAGGTATCTCGCGGGGCCCGCTAGGGGCCGTCGGCGTGGCCTTCCTGACTAGTATCCCGAGATGTCAATTAAAAAAATAGAAATTATAGAAAAGTAAGAAAAGAAAAAAGAAAAAAAACAAAATGAATAAACAAACAAAGAATGAACAGGGAAAGATAGAGCAAAACGATTTAATTAAATAAATAATTAAATAATAATAATAAATATACGTAACGAAATATTGATAAAAAATAAACAAAATAAAAAAGTTAAATCACTATGTTCGAACAGCGTGGAATAGCGAACGTGGAAATCAAAAAATAAATTAAAAAAGCGAGGGTGCAACACGAGGACTTCCAGGAGGTCACCCATCCTAGTACTACTCTCGCCCAAGCACGCTTAACTGCGGAGTTCTGATGGGATCCGGTGCACTAGTGCTGGTATGATCGCACCCATCCGAAGCAGGTATGCCTTTCTACTTAACCTCTGTGACTAAACAAAAGAAAACTCTCGCAGGACACGCTATGGGCCATCGACGGGGCCCGCCTTCCTAATAGCCCGCGATGTTAATTAAAATAAATAAAAATTATAGAAAAACAAGAAAAGGAAAAAGAAAATAAAAAACAAAATGAATAAATAAATAAAACCAGGGAATCAGGACTCCGGCGTCGATCAAATCTTAAATTCTGTCCTTGAGGACAAAGCACATGTCGGTAGGATGGTGAATCATCCTGTGGAAGAGACAGTATTTGGGATCGTTCGTGCCTCCTATTTCATTTGGAGGTCGAGCGTCCGGCAGCTTCAATTTATTTCCTTTGTGGAGTAAATGGAATATTGTGGCCACTTGATCGTCTTTTAAGGAGTATTGTTTCGGAGGAAACTTAGACTCCTGATTATTGAAGCCGCTCTTCTTGGCCTTCGACTGAACATCCTCTGATAATTCAACGGACATAGTCTCTTTCCCTTTAGCTTGAGAAGACTGCGCCATGTCGCCACGTCCTTTATTATTCATACCCCATTTGCCTTTAGGGGTGGATGATTCGAACTTTTTAGCCGACTTTTCGGCTATCTCAGCTTGCTCGACCAGTTCTTTCCATGTATGGGCTTTGACAGCCCCCATGCGAACCTCTACTTAGTCTAAGAAGTTGTGCCTACACGTTTGTAAGAGCATAGGTAATGGCATCCCTGCTGGGCACATCAAAGATAAGTTTTTGAACCGGTCAATGTAGTCACGGACAGATTCGCCCTTCTTCTGTACGGTGGAGAGGAGCTTGTCCATGGTTACCTCGGTATCGTCCTCATAGAAACGAGAAAGGAATCGGGTTTCTAGGTCGATCCAGGAATTGACGGAGCCCGGAGGGAGACTTCGGAACCAGTCAAATGCTACCCCCTTTAAGGTGCCAATGAACAGTCTAGCCATGATAGCATCATTGTCTATAACATTACCGGTCTGAGACCGAAAATAGTAGATGTGCTGGTTTGGCGAGCTCTCACCATCGTACGTATGTAACGTTGGTGGTTTGAACTTTGATGGGTACGGTACTGAATCCCACTCCAGCGGGTAAGGACGGACTGCCCCTACTTTCTTTAATTCATCCCTCTGAGCTCGGGATGCGATTTGAGCTTGGATGCCTTTAAGGACTTCAGCGTCCAAAGAAGAAGCCTCCTTCGACTTCTCCGTCATTGGCTGTTCATTGCTAAGATGTTCTTCCTCATCATGGTTACTCCCGGTATCATTATTATTCCGGTTATTGAGAAGTTGAGCGAGCATCTGTTGAATATTGTCCAAAGCTTCTTGCTGGGTCTTGGAAGTTTGCTCCTGAGCTTCCAAGCGTCGACGAAGGTCATCATTACCGTTATCAGTCATATTCACTGATACTCTGTCTGTTCGCACTGAGCTGACTGTCGCCGAAGAGACATACCTACTGTCTTCGTCCTCTTCATCAGACCATTGGACTGATCCTTTCATTAGTTCTGGTGAGTTTATTGCAGTTGAGGAAGATGGTTGTTCATAACTATAGGGTATTGCAACCCAAGATCTGGTGTTTCAGAAGACACCTTCTTCATGTACCAAGACTTCGCCCAAGCCTGGGCTATAATCCGGATCTGAGGAACTGTAGGGAGTGTCGTGGGACGCTCGTCTACCCCTACGCAGCTCTCGTCCTCTTCCGGTCATGTTAACGGATGCAGAGGGTAGATGTCGCGATATGCTCCTTTTACCGGGGCCTGCACCGACAGTCGATCAAAAACTGATCGTCGGCCTGGGGGAGTGGCGGGGATTGGTCCTAGCCGGCAATGGACTGAGTGGACTGTCACCAACTGACATCCCACTTGTTGACAACAGGAGGAAGAAGTTTGGAAAGATTCTGACTTCCGTTTGCTTGTCAAGAATTCCCGCAAATCAGACCCAGTTGGGCCTAGACGATCCAGCGCAGAGGCTCTGTTGGATTGCGCATAGGACGATGTCCTACTCCTTTTATCACCACAGAGGGGATTAGCACTAAATAGTGCTTCAGCTCTAGCTTCGCGGCTAAGAACCTTGAGAATGTCCTTGGGTGTTGAATCCCTTAGCTCTGCTACAAAGCGCGAGCTTAGCACTTGATGGATTGGGGAGCGAAGCACGCTGTGGTGCTTTCTTCGCTATGTTGCTGCGAAGGCGATTAGCCTTAGATAGTGCTTTGCGACTAAAAGCTTTGGAAACGTCCTTGGGCGCTGAAGCTGCATAAGCACCGCTATCAGCACTTAGGGACAATCCCTTAGCTTCGCTGCGAAGAGCGAGCTTAGTACTTGAGGAACCGGGGAACGAAGCACACTGTGGTGCTTTGGTTCCAGCTTTGCGGCTATGAATATCATGCGTACCCTGAGGTGCAGTAGCTTCGCTCATGAGAACGAGGCTGGCTCGAGGAGTTACTGCTCATGAATTAGGCGAAGGCATGGTCGCCGTTGTGACTTCGCGGCTAGCAGTCTCGTTGGAGCAGGCAGGCATCTTGCCTTTTTCTTTGCAAGAGAGACGCACTTGTGGCGTAGCTACGCCTGAGGCTTTATATAGAGCCTTATGCTTTGGCCTCCACATCTGCTTTGAAAGAGGAGACTTAGGTTCACAGGGAACCTGACTAGCCGCACGCGAGGCTGACGGGTGTTGGCAGGTTTCTGCTTCCGGTTTCTGCTCTGAAACCTTGGCGATGGAGACTTTTCTATGCTTCCGTGCATGGAGCATTAGACCACCCTCAGAGAGGAGTTCTTCGAATTTTCTTGGTCGAAGTGAACGACTAGGTTCTCGAAGGTGACGGGCTGAAAATTCTGACCCTTGCATTGTGGGCCTGCTTCCTTGTTGCGCCAGAAGACCGCGGTAGGCTCACAGAGAGCCTTATCTGTCTCCATAGAGACTTGCTTTGAAGATTTAGCCAGAGGGGCTCTGGCCACACCGGCTTTCTCAAATTCAGAGATAGACTCGAAGGTCTGTTCGTCGCATTGCGACACTTGATTCTCAACAGTGGAGAATTCGTTCCCCAGCGGAGTCGCCATCTTGTTTTCCATTAATTTTGCAAAGGGGAAACTTACAAAAAAGAGTCGAGGAGCTAATACAAGTATTCTAAAAAGATTACAAGTAGATCTCCTCTGAGATTCTGGAGAAGTGTGCCGATAGGAGTCTGGTCAGCGCGCGATCACTTTTTCCCTTTGACGATGCGATCGATAAGATTCCCTTCTCGCCTGGTTCGGGGAATCGGAGAACAGAAGGTTGGTAGAACCCTCTCGTTACTTCTCAAACTGCCTCCACTTGGGAATTCCTTCTCGCCTGGTTCCGGAGATTCCTTGAGAGGAAGGAAGGTATTAGGGTATCAGCACCCTGATTAGAGAAGCAGTTCTCTGAATTCTCTGAATTCTTGGAAGCAAGAGAATAGGTCTCTATTTAGCCGTCTCTTTATTTTTTTCAGCCTCCGTGTGTGTTTATGCGCCCTCCCCTCTTTCCTCCTGTGCCTCTGGTGGGCTATTTATAAGGAGAGCAGGGGTGTAGTCGTCCCTTGAAAATATGGAAACAGATTGAGTCAATCTGTTCAAATCTGGAAAGTAGCCTTGATGCGAGGCTAGAATCAGCTTCTGCGAAGTTAGGAATAGCAGGTAGTGTTGATCTCCTGATCTGTTTTGATTCTCTCCATATATTTGGAAGATCTCCCTTGATCCTCTTACTCGTTTTAGGAGAGTCAAGAGATTATGGCAAACAACTGCCAAATTTGATCTCAGATTTGATCTTGATTAGATTTGATCTTGATCTTGAATTGATTTGATCTTATCTGGAGATTTAATTAGTCAAAGGTTGACCATCAAAGACCCGCAGCGGAGCTGCTGCGTCGAGCTCGCAGCGGACCTGGAAGAAGCATCTGGCGAAGTCAGAAGAAAGCTCTTCAGCGGAGCTAGATAACATCTGTGGCGAAGCTACCGAACATCCTTCTGCGCGGTTGCGTATGACTTCGAGCGAAGCTAACTCTCTGCGGAGTTAACTGAGTACTTCAGGCGAAGCTGTAAGTTAGCTCTCCGATAAAGCTTTGAACAGCTTCAAGGCGAAGTTGGACAAACTTAGCCTCTCAGGCGAGGCTATCCCCTTGGGCTCATGTGATGCTAAGTGTTAAGCTAACTTAGCATCTTAGACCTACTTAGGTCTCTTCAGAGACAATCTGGGCTCACTGTCTGCTTCACTGGATCAGTAGAATCCAAGTTGCTGCTTTGTCCCTCGGAGATGGGTACAGAACTGGTCGTCAGCCTGTCTATCACTAGTCTTTTGTAAATGTCAACAAGTTTAGACATTGTTCAGGCCAGTAAGAATCTTGTCTTTTTTAAAGTGTCAACAGTAGCGAAATATTGATAAAAAATAAACAAAATAAAAAAGTTAAATCACTATGTTCGAACAGCGTGAAATAGCGAACGTGAAAATCAAATAATAAATGAAAAAAAGCGAGGGTCCAACACAAGGACTTCCTAGGAGGTCACCCATCCTAGTACTACTCTCGCACAAGCACGCTATTATGGAGTTTGTAAATCACCTAGAAGGGGGGGTGAATAGGTGATAAGCTAATCTAAAGGTCAATAATGCGGAATTAAAAAATTTTATGATGCAAACTAAAACTTCTTAAACTAAACACCAAGTATAACACAAGAGTGTAGCCGGATTTCCCGTGAAGGGCTCTGGACTAACTCCTCAAGATTCCTCTAAATAAGAGTTGAGGTGCCGCGTTGGCTCTCTTGGTTGAATACAAGTGTTAGCAAACAATCCCCAAGCATATAACAATTAAGCACACAATATATCAAGCATATAAAGATAAAGACAATATGAGCATGCAAGATAAAAAGACAAGTAAGAGATAGAGAGAGAGAGAGAGCAATCGCAAACACGGGAGATTTGTTTTGAGGTTCGAGCACACTTGCTCTACGTCCCCGCCTTCAACACGATGAAGGATTTCCACTAAAATCGATCCTACCAGATCACTCGGTGCCGCAACACCTACAAGGCGAGTTCACACTTGAACTCCTTGGACTCTCTAGTCCCTTTACACACCGCAAGCCCACTAGCTCGCCGAGGCCGCACCTCAAACAAAGAGTTCGCACACGAACTCGAAACACCGCGAACCCGCAAGTCCGCCTCCTCAAATTACAAAGTAGAACTTTGGTGATCACAACACTTTGATCACCTAAAATCCTCTCACAACAAAGATCCCTATAGGTAGATATAGCAATGGATAGCTCAAGTGTTGTGTGAGATAACAAGGATTGAAATGGTAGAGGAAAACTCAAGAAATCACTTTACAAAACACTTGATAAACTCTCTTTTGATTTGAAAATATTGGCTCTAAAACTTGTGGATATAACCACTGAAATGAGTAGGAAAAAGTAGCCCAAAAACTTCTTCAAAATCTTATTAAAAACAGTCCCCAAAAGCCCCCTTTAAATAGGCTCCAAAAACTAACCGTTGGGAGCCAGGATGACCTGTCGGTCGACCGCCCGGTCGACTAGCCAACGGTCAGAATTCTGACCGTTGTGCCAGTGGTCGACCGACCCGATCGACCGAGGCCCTGGAACAGAGAGCAGAGCTCTCTGCTGCTCGACCGGCCCAGTCGACCGGGGCTTTCCAGAGAGCAGAGCTCTCTGGCGGTTGATTAGTCTCCAATTCTGCATTATTATATCGCATTTTCCCATCGATTTATGAATAAAATGTCGGTCTAAACCGTGTTTTGGTCTCTTTTGCAGGTAAATCAAGAGTTTAAGGGCAAAAAAGTAATAAGAGCTTAATTAAACCCATTTTTGGGCAATTAAATCCGCATTACTTGGAGGCCAAGCAAGGATTTTCTAGAAGATACGTCGAACCTAGACTCTTGCGCACGTCAGACGAAAATACGGACAAAAATACCCAAAATGGAATATACCAAAAAAGTCCTAGAGGCCAGAGGAAGCTCCGTACCAAAACCAGGGACTTTTGTCCCTGGTATGGCCGCAGATCCGCGGCTATAGCCACCGATCCGCGGCCCTATGGTGGGGCCACGCGTCGATCTTCGACGCGTGGCCCCGTCTCGTCTTCTAGAAGCTGTATTTGCCTATAAATACCCCTATAGAGGTCCAGAACGGGGCAGTTTTCGATTTTAGGCTAGGGTTTCTATGTTTTAGGGTAGGTTAGTGTAGGTGTTCTTCATTTCATTCCTTTTATATTTTCATTTCGTTTTTAGATCTTGTAGTAGGACTGAGAGATTCAGAGAGAGATAGAGAGGAATTGATGTAATAGATGGTGACAATCTATGTTAAGGTGCCTCCTTTCTTCTCCAATGTAATCTTCTCCATCTTCTACATGATGCTTTGCTAACTTTTCTTCTCATGGCAATCTAACTACTAACCACTAACCATCTAACCACTTACTTGATAATCCACATGAATCTAGTAGCCTCTACAAGGCCTTGCTCTTGCAAGAGCCATTGATGGCTCATGATGATGGGTTCTAACATCTAACTTGCTAACTTGCTAACCAAGCTAACTCTCTCTTATTTCATGCTTGCTTCTAATGGTTTGATGATCTAATGTTTGTATTAGCTTGCTCTTGATGCAAGTTTGAATGTGATGAACCATCTTATTTTCCATGCTTTGTATCGTCTCTTGAAGCCAAGGATTAGTGAAGGCCAAGGATCCAAGTGAGGCAACTATCACTAAGAGGTTAGCATGGTTAGTGGATCAATTAGTAGTTAGTAGCCATGAGTTTTATTTTACTTTGTTTTGAAAATTATTTCCAAAATTATTTTCTCATTTTTCTATCGATGTTTTCACCATCCTTTTAGTTCATCTTTGTTTCATCTTCTTTCTAATTTATTTTCCAAATCACTTCTCTTTCGTTTTCACATCGCCGTTTTCATCGCCATCTCCACCTATCACATTCTGGATTTCTTTTATTTTCTTTTTCTTTTTCTAATTTTTTTAACAAAGAAGAACTGTTAACATACGACGTGAATAGAGACTGTTAATGCTTCTATCGCCTCCCGTCCCTGTGGATTCGACCCGTTGAGCCAATGCTATAAAGGAAGTATCGAGGGAATATTAGCACATACGAGCTTTTCATTGATTTCATAATACACACGTTTTAAGATTGCTAGTTTCACCCCGATCAAAATTTTGGCGCCGTTGCCGTGGAACGGAATGGTTTGGATTTCACATTTTGTTAACATTTTCTTCTCTGTTTTGGTGTGCAGGACAATCTTTACAGGTGCTTAACATTGCAGAATAACACTAGCTTTACATCTCCCTGCTCTAGAAAGCAGGGACTCAGCTTCTAAAGAACCGCCGCGCAAACGCGACTTTTGCCGCGAAAACGCGGCCATGTTGTGATAATTGTATATCTTGTTGTGCTGGGATGTGTTCATTGTAATAGCTAGTGGATCTGTACTATTATTTTCCTGCTTTGATTGCCTACACACCGCAATAAATTAAAGAACTAAAATACGGTATTTGTACGCTTTTAAAACGGTTTAGACATTTGCATTTAGGCACGTGTCAATTCAATTCCAAAATACTGTATTTTTGTTCTGTTGTTATGATCTGGATTGAGGTGTACATATGGCATTGCATATAGCGTAGGACAAACAGGTGGGTGATTTATCGCTTTGTGTTATATTCTTGTCTATATTGCACACTTACACGAATTGAACTTAAGGGCATAACCCAATACAAGACAAGGTGGGAATTTCATCATCCTTCCTTAGCCCAAAAATCACCTCCCCACTCACACAACCCAAGCCCTAATAAAAATTGATAGACGTTGGGCCCTAGGGACACCTCAGACTCATTAAGAGATTGACCGAGGGTGGAACTTGTTTTGAATCTTACTCTTGTGAAATCGGTGTCTAAGGTTGGGGATTAAGAGGTTACGCCTCGAAGATACCGTGGTTTGGCGTAATTAAGGCCCGTTGCTTACGCACGGATACCTCCCACCGTATTTTGCCCCTACCTGGCCGATTAGCTTGTGGTCGGATTCAAGCAACAACCTCCCCCGGGTAATCGACTAGTTAGGAGTCGTCTAGGTCTAAGTCAACCCTACTCTAGGCTTGGTTTTGATTTTTTTCTTTTCTTTTTATTTGTTGTTTGATTTTTCTTTTTTGTTTGTGATTGTTTGTGAAATGGAATTCAACAATAACAATTCTTTCAATTCGAATATGAATCCATATTTCACACCAACCCCATTCGATTCGGATAATTTCAACCCGGCTTTTTACAATATGAACCAACCAAATACACCGGGTTGGCTTTATCCGAATCAATACAACCCATACCCTCATTCTTTTAACTATAATTTCCAAAATAATTTCAACTCTTCACAGAGTCAATGGGGATTCACCTCCCCCGAGTTAAATTTTCAACCCCCTTATCCACCATATCAACCTTGTCCACAAATCTCATTTCCCGATTCGCTTCCTATACTCCTTTTTCTGGACCTCCCATTGAAGAAAAATTCGAGTTAGAAAAGACTATAGAAGCCAATCTACAAGAGGCCGAGCAACAACTTCAGAAAATGTTGGCCTCTCCAATTTCACAATATTTTCAAGAGTCTTACTCAGTTTCACCTCCTCATAATGAACAACCATCTGCCCTGGAAATGAGTAAGGAACTCTTGTGTGAGTCCAAGCTTCAATCTCAAAACATTTTGACTCACATTCTTCACAAAATTTTCAAAACCAAGATTCTTATACTCCCATTCTAGAATATCCACTTGAAAAATCAAATCTAGAAAAGAGTATAGAAATCTTGCAAGAGTCCGCGTTACAATTTTAAAAATCTTCTTCTCAGTCTATTGATAGGTTGGAAACACAATTAAGTCAATTGGTCAATATTTATAGGAATGAGGAAACTCTCTCTTATCAACCTTTGACCAATCAAAATATCTCTAACTCTATCAATTTGACCCATGACTCTTGTTGTTTTGGAAACCAAGATTCCTACACTCCTTTTCTAGAACAACCACTTGAAGATACATCACATCTAGAAAAGAGTATAGAAGTCTTGCAAGAGTCCGCGCTAAAATTTCAAAAATCTTCTACCGAGTCTATCAATAGGTTGGAAACACAATTGAGTCAATTGGTTAGCATTTATAGGAACGAGGAAACTCTATCTTATCAACCTTTGACCAATTCAGCTATCCCAAACTCTATTGATCTGACCCAGGACTCTTGTCATTTTGAAAATCAAGATTCAATTTCAACACACCCATCTGAACTTGTCCAAACTTCAAATCCCATTGACATTTTGGTAAGTTATCCTTTTCCTGAAATTGAACTTGAGCATGAATATGATCCTGAACTTCCACTTGGTAATTCAATTTCACTTCCTGATTCAATATTGACTGAGGTGTTTTTACCTGAATTCAGGCCTTTTCCCGAGTCAGTATTGGATCCAGTGCCAGTCCATTGTGAAATTGAATCACCAATCTTTTATGATGATCATATTGAGCTTGACAATTTCATACTTTTGAAAGTCCCATTGATAAATTGGCAAGTTCTCATTTTTATGGAATTGAACTCAATGAGGAATGTGACTTTGATTCTCAAATTTGTGATCCAGTTCAAATTCCTGAATCAATATTGACTCCTGTTATGTTACCCAATCTAAGCAACATTTTAGAGTCAGTTTTGATTCCCATACCCGTCATTCTTGAACTTGAATCACCAATCTTAGGAAGTCACATTCCATCATGGGAAAATGAATGTGGACTTGAGTTTCAACTTCTTGATTTGGACCCACTTCCTAAACCAATCTCGACTCTGAACCTCTACTTGATTTAAGTCTTTTTCCTGAGTCGGTATTAATTCCTGTATTTCCTGAGTCCAAATCAATCATTCCATTCTGGGACAAGGGTTTTGATAAATTTGACTCTGAAATTATTTTGAAAATTTGGAAATTAGATAGGGTTAAATTCTTAATAAAAATCATAAATATATACATCATTCCAGTGGGTTGTATTCTAGAGGTCTCTGGTGGGTTCCTCCGGACTCCACGCAAGTTTGATGTGCCGCATTTCGTGGACCAATCAGACTGCCACCGGAACCACCACCTTGAGGTGATTTTTCCTTCCCTCTCTATTTGTTTCATGCATACATACATCATGATGCATTGAGGACAATGCATGAGATAAGTGTGGGGGAGGGTTTACTAACGTAGAGTTTTTAGATTTTCTTTCTTTTACACTTCTTTTAGGATACTTTTAGAAATCTTCTCTTTTGTATAGGAATTTTCTCTTTCTTTAAAAACTTTTTGAAAGAAAGAGACAAAGTTTTGATCTATTTTTAAGAAAATTAAGATGATCTTAGAAATTAAGAAAGCCTTAATTATGACATCTTAAACCCAGTCGAAATAATGGATCTTGTTTAAAATTATAGGTTAAGTATAAAAGATTGGGGAGATAATTTTATCTTGAATTTTTTGCCTTAGATAGTATGCACTTCACACTTACACAATTTTTGGGATGGATACAAAGACCTAAAATGTCATAAAGCAAAAAAAAAAAAACTAAAAAAAATATATGGTATAAATAAAACATCACTTATTAAGCTGGATAATTATGCCTCAAGAAGCATGATTATTCACGCCTAACGGTGATCAAAAGAAATAAATAATCCCCCTTAGTTTTGTGGCCTTATTTACTCGAGTCCTTAAACCCGAGGGATGTTTTCTCATCTGATGCCCTAAAACCGTCTGGTCTGGGAGTCATCGGTTATAGGCTCTCTACATGGGTGAACTAGAAAGCCTAAAAAAATTAAGGGAAGAAAAAAAAGAGAAAAAAAGAAAAAAATAAATGGCTTGATGGTTAGAGTTGAAATCCCAGAAATCTTCAATATCACAAAGTGCATATTATCTAGGTTTTATGAAAGATAAAATATTCAATCCAATTTTGAATTCTTACCTTAATTGAAGACAAGATCTTGCATAGAGACTAAGTTTAAGGAAGAATAATTTTTGGTAGACTTATGATCTTAGATCGCTTATATTTTTGCAAAAATATTTCATAACTTGTCTCTCTTTCAAAATGTGTTTTCAAAATACTAACATTTGTCTTCTTTCTTTATGGATTTTGTGGGTGCACTCCGCTGAAAACCCTCAGGAGACAAAACTCCTCCTCTAGGGGTAACCTACAGGTTTAACGGCTTGTTGCACATGCTCAGTGCAATCGCGTCACCTGCGAAAGTGGTGTAATAACATTTGTAGTATAGTTTTTCTTTTCTTGTTTTGCTCGGGACGAGTAAAAGATAACTGTGGGGGTGTGATTAGTCTCCAATTCTGCATTATTATATCGCATTTTTCCACCGATTTATGAATAAAATGTCGGTCTAAACCGTGTTTTGGTCTCTCTTGCAGGTAAATCAAGAGTTTAAGGGCAAAGAAGTAATAAGAGCTTAATTAAACCCATTTTTGGGTAATTAAATCCGCATTACTTGGAGGCCAAGCAAGGGATTTTCTAGAAGATACGTCGAACCTAGACTCTTGCGCACATCAGACGAAAATACGGACAAAAATACCCAAAATGAAATATACCAAGAAAGTCCTAAAGGCCAGAGGAAGCGCCGTACCAAAATCAGGGACTTTTGTCCCTGGTATGGCCGCGGATCCGTGGCTATGGCCGCGGATCCGTGGCTATAGCCGCAGATCCGCGGCCCTATGGTGGGGCCACGCGTCGATCTTCGACGTGTGGCCCTGTCTCGTCTTCTAGAAGCTGTATTTGCCTATAAATACCCCTGTACAGGTCCAGAATGGGACAAGTTTCGATTTTAGGTTAGGGTTTCTATGTTTTAGGGTAGGTTAGTGTAGGTGTTCTTCATTTCATTCCTTTTATATTTTCTTTTCGTTTTTAGATCTTGTAGTAGGGCTGAGAGATTCAGAGAGAGATAGAGAGGAATTGATGTAATAGATGGTGACAATCTATGTAAAGGTGCCTCCTTTCTTCTCCAATGTAATCTTCTCCATCTTCTACATGATGCTTTGCTAACTTTTCTTCTCATGGCAATCTAACTACTAACCACTAACCATCTAACTACTTACTTGATAATCCACATGAATCTAGTAGCCTCTACAAGGCCTTGCTCTTGCAAGAGCCATTGATGGCTCATGATGATGGGTTCTAACATCTAACTTGCTAACTTGCTAACCAAGCTAACTCTCTCTTATTTCATGCTTGCTTCGAATGGTTTGATGATCTAATGTTTGTATTAGCTTGCTATTGATGCAAGTTTGAATGTGATGAACCATCTTATTTGCCATGCTTTGTATCGTCTCTTGAAGCCAAGGATTAGTGAAGGCCAAGGATCCATGTGAGGCAACTATCACTAAGAGGTTAGCATGGTTAGGCGATCAATTAGTAGTTAGTAGCCATGAGTTTTATTTTACTTTGTTTTGAAAATTATTTCCAAAATTCTTTTCTCATTTTTCTATCGATGTTTTCACCATCCTTTTAGTTCACCTTTATTTCATCTTCTTTCTAATTTGTTTTCCAAATCACTTCTCTTTCATTTTCACATCGCCGTTTTCATCGCCATCTCCACCTAACACATTCTGGATTTCTTTTATTATCTTTTTCTTTTTCTAATTTTTTAACAAAGAAGAACTGTTAACATACGACGTGAATAGAGACTGTTAATGCTTCTATCGCCTCCCGTCCCTGTGGATTCGACCCGTTGAGCTAATACTATAACGGAAGTATCGAGGGAACATTAGCACATACGAGCTTTTCATTGATTTCATAATACACACGTTTTAAGAGTGCTAGTTTCGCCCCGATCAGCGGTCGACCGGGTCAGTCGACCGGCCCTCCAGCAGACCTGGAGTGCACGTTCTGTGCACGTCGGTCGACCGACTTCAAACTCGGTCAACCGGTCCGGTCGACCGACAGAAGCCAGAACAGACTCTTAAAGGGATTAAAAACTTGGTTTTGATTTTTAAAATAAAATCCCATAAATTCACGAAAAATCTACAAAAATAGTTTCAGTATAATTCTTTGATATATAAACATATTTGAGCAAAATCAAAACATGTTACAAACATTTTGAACTATTTTTGTGACTTAGAAATTTTGGCTAAAAACAAAAACTGTATTTTTCCAAAATTGGTTTTTCCAAAACTTCTCCAAATACAAAAACAAGATATTTTAAACACTTTGAAAGCATAGGGTGTATGGATATGATCCACTACACATACATGATGAAATATCTATGTTTTTGACAATAAGCACTAAACATAGTTTTGGTTAAAACATATATACTTTGAATTCCAAAAATCAAACCGGTGTTTTTCCAAAAAGAAAACTCTTTTGTATTTTTCCAAAATAAAAATACTTTTATGAAAACTCATCTAAATCAAGAGTGTGTGTGTATATGGTATACTTGAGCAATCCACCAACTATTCTATCCTTTACATTTTATCTAAAAATAAAATCTTAATAAAAACAAACCTAGACACAAGTCTTCTTCTTGAAGTCTTCACTTGAAGCCTTCTCCTCTTCTTGACTTGGTCCAAACTTGATCCAAAGAGCTGGACTCCTCTTGAGTACTTGATGTGGTCTTGATGCACAAGCTATTGAATCAAACCGTGCTAGCTCCAAAACTTGACTTTGAATTCTTTATTGAAGCTAAACACCAACTAAGATCTTAATCATCAATCTGAGACTAAATAAATACAAGATCATTAGTACTATAACTACATGAGTTGATCATCATCAAAACTAGAGTGATGGGCCTTTGGGCCAACAATCTCCCCCTTTTTGATGATGACAAAACTCATAGAGTTATATATGCATGGAATTAAGTAAAGCTTCAAAGAAGCTCCCCCTTAACACATGCATCACAAATAAACAACATATATGACAATGAAGCACATGAATCTAAACAAACATGTATGCAAATATAAGGAGATAAACATGCCAATCAAGCATAAAACTTATCAAATTCTATTCTCCTTTTACAAAACAATATGCATAAACAAAAATTCTTAAACATGCATATATACTCAAATACTTCTCCCCTTTTTTGTCAATCATCAACAAAGGGATTAAAGTAAACATAAAACAATGTTCTCCCCCTCTTTGTTAGAAACAATAAAAAATCAACAAAGAGGTGAACTCAAATCAATCAATAAAGAGATATATGCGATATACATTCATGAAGAGGAAGACACTAAATTAACTTCTCTACATACATGCATTACATGAAGAAGGGATGACAAGCCCTAATTCATATAACACATAATATGCAATGCATAAGAGGAGATATGAAGCTCCCCCTACACACGTGCATCGCATAAAGAAGAGTTGTCAAGCTCCTCTTTATAAGATACACTCAACATGAATCTATATGTAGAAGAGATGTTAAGCTCCCCTTGCATATAGGCAATACATATCAAAACATTTTTAATTTTTCTTATTAAAACAAAATTTTGAATTTTCTCAATAAAAATAAAATTTTGAGATATCTTAGTAAATCAAATTTTAAGATATCAATTGTAAATAAACATTACAAATTTTTGAATTTTTAATTATAATTGAAACATTTTATCAATTGAAATAACAATGAAATTTTGATACAAATTGTAATCTTGATACCAATGAAAGAAAGTATTTTATATTTTGATACCAATATAAATTTTCATGGATACCAATTGAAAAAAATAGATCAATAGATACCAATTGAAATATATTGTACATTTTTATATCAATAAAAATACTAATTGTAAAAAAAATACCAATTGAAGATAATGCATAAGCTTAAAAAAAAATATCAATTGAGAAATCAATTGAAAATTAAGATTTGAATTAAGCTTAGCATAAACATACTTTGTACTTTAAACATGTAAATATCTTGAGAATCAAGTATAAATATATGTATTTGATTGTGCTTGATTTTCAAAACAATATATGTATGGAAAAGACAATACCAATAGGAATTGATATTATGGAAATTATGAAGCATACATATATAGGAAACAAAATATGAGTATATACAAAAAAAAAATCAATTGAGATACCAATTGAAAATAACAATGTAAATCAAGTATATAACTCATAACTACCACCCTTTACATGCTCAAGATAAAAGATTTTCAATAAAACTTACAAGGCATACTCGCCCATCCGACCGCCCTTTAAGGGGTAGGTAGGGGTTTTCAAAAATAGAGTTTGAGAAATATTTTTATAGTGAAAACACTACCAAATGAAGAATAAATAACTAATTAAAATAATTTTTGAGAAACTAGTTAAAGATCCTTCAAAACATGAAATCAAATCATATGTATTTCATGAAACATACTAAATACACAAAATTCGACACTCAAAGTCCATAAAGCTCAAAATGATCATGAAACATAGTCATGAATAAACAAATAAAGTGTGAGTGCACAAAAATCATGTAATTAGCATTTTCCATGAAGGTAATCAATAAAGCTCAAAACAAACGTCATTTTATCAAACAAATCATGAAAATTCATTTTTCATTTAAACATAACTTCTAGGTATATGTATGATTTATCTAAAGCTAACAATATGCATACATATCCCAAACATAAAATGAGTCCATAAAGTAAATTGCATGAAAGCAAGTGACTCAAGAGACATACATGTATATTTATTAGATTTGAATACAAAATACATATACATGAAGTAAAACATGTAAATAGGCAAAACAAGTGTAAATGAAGGAATCATCAAAACTAGGCTATACATGTACATGTAATAAGTACAAATGAACAATGAAATGTAAACATATATGAATCAAATTGTTGCTCACTACTTGTACATGTATAAACACAAGTTTTAATGGAATTTACATCTAACCATGTATTTGCCACATGAAGCACAAAAACATGAACATGTTAAGGAAATCATCAATGAAAAGCATGTAAACTAAAGTAGGAGTTTAGAGATAGTTACCAAACCAAAGAACTATACTCCAAATCTCTAAAACATGGTGGTTTCCCACCAAACCACCTTGATAGCGGTGCATCAATATGTGTGTCCATCAAGTCCATGTGCATCCACTACCAAGGCACCAACTCTCTCACGTCGTGTGAGAGCCCGCACCTACATCAAATACACAAGGTGGGGATTTTGGTACCCATTTTCTTTTGGGTCCTTGGGGGTTAGTATTGTAAGGAACCCAAACATTTTTCTTAGCAAAATTAATATGATGTATCTTATCAAAATAAAACTTTGCTAAATGGCCTTTGCGGCCACAATGTGTACACTTGTACACTCTAGGATGCATATGTGTATAAGTGTGATTGTGACGTGCAAAATGTGCATATGCATGATGTGGGTGTTGTGCATGAACATGGGGAACTTGTTTCTTTTGAAACAAGGATTCCAATTCCTTATGATTAAATGCACATGTGCTCAAAGTTGAGCTCAAACAATTTATTTTATTTTTCAAAAGACTAATCTCTTTTTGATTAATAGTGGCATGTAAAGCATGGTGAGATTGAGAATCATTATTCTTTTTCTTTTTAGAAAGATTTTCTTTTTCTTTTGAAATAACTTTTCTTTTTAAAGAGTTATTTTCATTCAAAGTAACTTCTTTTTGTTTTTCCACCAAAACAATTTTATTTTTCAAAGTAGTGTTTCCTTCACAAAGATCATTCAATTTAGAAAGTAAGGAAACATTTTCATTTTTCAAACTTTCATTTTCTTTTTCAATGCATGTAACTTTATTTTTAAAAGAATCATTTTCTTTTAACATGCAATCAAATTTATTTTTCATTTTCTTGTTATCCTTTTTAATCATGTCATATTTTTCAAGTAATTGTTGACAAAAAGATGCAAGCTTATCATATGACATATCAACATCTTCTTCTACCTCGGATTCGGTAGTTACCTAAAGGGGGTTATCCCCTTGGACCATGTAGCACACGTTGGAAGCCTCACTTCCAACATCCGAGTCGCTCCCCACATAATATTGTTCCTTTTCGTCAAGGGAGATCAAAGAGTTTTATACTACAAAAGCTGAATCAAGATTAGCAACCCTAGATAAATAATCATCATTTAGGGTAGATCTTAAAGCATGTAGGGCTTTTGCATTAGCCTCAATATTTTTGCCATTTACACAATAAGAATCTCTAGTAGTGGCAAAATAAACATGAATGCCTAGGGCTTTGAGGTACAAAGACATCTTAACCTTCCAAGTTTAAATGTTAAGAATATCAAAGATGGGAGGTGACATGAAATCCATGGTGTGTGAATAAATATTGTGATTAGCTATAAAATGAGGATCTTTAACTCTAGGTTGTAAGACCCAAATCAAGAGCACTTGGCTCTGATACCAATTATAAATCACCTAGGGGGGGTGAATAGGTGATGAGCTAATCTAAAGGTCAATAATGCGGAATTAAAAACTTATATGATGCAAACTAAAACTTCTTAAACTAAACACCAAGTATAACACAAGAGTGTAGCCGGATTTCCCGTGAAGGGCTCTGGACTAACTCCTCAAGATTCCTCTAAATAAGAGTTGAGGTGTCGCGTTGGCTCTCTTGGTTGAATACAAGTGTTAGCAAACAATCCCCAAGCATATAACAATTAAGCACACAATATATCAAGCATATAAAGATAAAGACAATATGAGCATGCAAGATATAAAGACAAGTAAGAGATAGAGAGAGAGAGAGAGAGAGAGAGAGCAATCGCAAACACGGGAGATTTATTTCGAGGTTCGAGCACACTTGCTCTACGTCCCCGCCTTCAACACTATGAAGGATTTCCACTAAAATCGATCCCACCGGATCACTCGGTGCCGCAACACCTACAAGACGAGTTCACACTTGAACTCCTTGGACTCTCTAGTCCCTTCACACACCGCAAGCCCACTAGCTCGCCGAGGCCGCACCTCAAACAAAGAGTTCACACACGAACTCGAAACACCGCGAACCCGCAAGTCCGCCTCCTCAAAGTACAAAGTAGAACTTTAGTGATCACAATACTTTGATCACCTAAAATCCTCTCACAACAAAGATCCCTATAGGCAGATATAGCAATGGATAGCTCAAGTGTTGTGTGAGAAAACAAGGATTAAAATGGTGGAGGAAAACTCAAGAAATCACTTTACAAAACACTTGATAAACTCTCTTTTGATTTGAAAATATTGGCTCTAAAACTTGTGGATATAACCACTGAAATGAGTAGGAAAAACTAGCCCAAAAATTTCTTCAAAATCTTATTAAAAACAGTCCCCAAAAGCCCCCTTTAAATAGGCTCCAAAAACTAGCCGTTGGGAGCCAGGATGACCTGTCGGTCGACCGCCCGGTCGACCGGCCAACGGTCAGAATTCTGACCGTTGTGCCAGCGGTCGACCGGCCCGGTCGACCGAGGCCCTGGAACAGAGAGCAGAGCTCTCTGCCGGTCGACCGGCCCGGTCGACCAGGGCTTTCCAGAGAGCAAAGCTCTCTGGCGGTCGACCGGCCCTCCAGCAGACCTGGCGTGCTCGTTCTGTGCACGTCGGTCGACCGACTCGGTCGACCGACTTCAAGCTCGATCGACCGGTCCGGTCGACCGGCAGAAGCCAGAACAGACTCTAAAGGGATTAAAAACTTGGTTTTGATTTTTAAAATAAAATCCCATAAATTCACGAAAAATCTACAAAAATAGTTTCAGTATAATTCTTTGATATACAAACATGTTTGAGCAAAATCAAAACATGTTACAAACATTTTGAACTATTTTTGTGACTTAGAAATTTTGGCTAAAAATAAAAACTGTATTTTTTCAAAATTGGTTTTTCCAAAACTTCTCCAAATACAAAAACAAGATATTTTAAACACTTTGAAAGCATAGGGTGTATGGATATGATCCACTACACATACATGGTGAAATATCTATGTTTTTGACAATAAGCACTAAACATGGTTTTGGTTAAAACATATATACTTTGAATTCCAAAAACCAAACCGGTGTTTTTCCAAAAAGAAAACTCTTTTGTATTTTTCCAAAATAAAAATACTTTTATGAAAACTCATCTAAATCAAGAGTGTGTGTGTATGGTATACTTGAGCAATCCGCCAACTATTCTATTCTTTACATTTTATCTAAAAATAAAATCTTAATAAAAACAAACCTAGACACAAGTCTTCTTCTTGAAGTCTTCACTTGAAGTCTTCTCCTCTTCTTGACTTAGTCCAAACTTGATCCAAAGAGCTGGACTCCTCTTGAGTACTTGATGTGGTCTTGATGCACAAGCTATTGAATCAAACCGTGCTAGCTCCAAAACTTGACTTTGAATCCTTTGTTGAAGCTAAACACCAACTAAGATCTTGATCATCAATCTGAGACTAAATAAACACAAGATCATTAGTACTATAACTACATGAGTTGATCATCATCAAAACTAGAGTGATGGGCCTTTGGGCCAACAGAGTTTTGATGGGATCTGGTGCACTAGTGCTGGTATGATCGCACCCATCTAAGGCTGCTTCGCCTTCCCACTTAAGCGCTGGGACTAAACAAGGAAGGGCTCTCACGGTGCCCGCTAGGGGCCATCTGCGGGGCCTTCCTGGCTAGTATCCCGAGATGTTAATTAAAAAAATAGAAATTATAGAAAAATAAGAAAAGGAATAAGAAAAACAAAAAGCAAAATTAATAAACAAACAAAACCTTGGAATGAATAGGGAAAGATAGAGCGAAACGATTTAATTAAATAATTAATTAAAAATTAATAAAAAATATATGTAACTAAATATAGATAAAAAATAAACAAAATAAAAAAGTTAAATCACTATGTTCGAACCGCGTGGAATAGCGAACGAGGAAACCAAAAAATAAATGAAAAAAATGCTGGGACTAACAAAGAAGGGACCTCACGGGGCCCGCTAGGGGCCATAGGCGTGGCCTTCCTGGCTAGTATTCCGAGATGTCAATTAAAAAAATAGAAATTATAGAAAAATAAGAAAAGGAACTAGAAAAACAATAAACAAAATGAATAAACAAACAAAGAATGAAAAGGAAAAGATAGAGCGAAACGATTTAATTAAATAAATAATTAAAAACGAATAATAAAAATACGCAACGAAATATAGATAAAAAATAAACAAAATAAAAAAGTTAAATCACTATTGTTCGAACCGCGTGGAATAGCGAACGTGGAAATCGAAAAATAAAGGAAAAAAAGCATAGGTGCAACACGAGGACTTCCTATCCTAGTACAACTCTTGCCCAAGCTCGCTTAACTGTGTTCTGTGGGATCCGGTGCATTAGTGTTGGTATGATCGCACCAATCCAAGATTTTTTTGCCTTCCTACTTAAACACCGGGACTAACAAAGAAGGGATCTCGCGGGGCCCGCTAGGAGCCATCGGCGTGGCCTTCCTGGCTAGTATCCCGAGATGTCAATTAAAAAAATAGAAATTATAGAAAAATAAGAAAAGGAACAAGAAAAACAAAAAACAAAATGAATAAACAAACAAACAATGAACAGGGAAAGATAGAGCGAAACGATTTAATTAAATAAATAATAAAAAACTAATAATAAATATACGTTACGAAATATAGATAAAAAATAAACAAAATAAAAAAGTTAAATCACTATGTTCGAACCGTGTGGAATAGCGAACGTGAAAATCAAAAATTAAATGAAAAAAACTGAGGGTGCAACACGAGGACTTCCAAGGAGGTCACCCATCCTAGTACTACTCTCACCCAAGCCCGCTTAACTGCGGAGTTCTGATGGGATCCGGTGCACTAGTGCTGGTATGATCGCACCCGTCCAAGGTTGGTACGCCTTTCTATTTAACCTCTGTGACTAAACAAAAGAAGGCTCTCGCAGGGCACGCTAGGAGCCATCGGAGGGCCCGCCTTCCTAATAGCCCACGATGCTAATTAAAATAAATAGAAATTATAGAAAAACAAGAAAAGGAAAAAGAAAAATAAAAAAAATGAATAAATAAATAAAACCAGGGAAAGATCGAGTGAAAAGATTTAATTAAATAATTAAGTAAAAATTAATTATAAATGTACGTAACGAAATATAGATAAAAAATAAGCAAAATAAAAAAGTTAATTCACTATATTCGAACCTCGTGGAATAGCGAACGTAGAAATTAAAATATAAAGGAAAAAAAGTAAGGGTGCAACACGAGGACTTCCCATCCTAATACTACTCTCGCCCAAGCTCGCTTAACTGTGGAGTTCTGTGGGATCCGGTGCACTAGTGTTGGTATGATCGTACCCATCCAAGATTGCTTCGCCTTCCTACTTAAACGCTAGGACTAACAAAGAAGGTATCTCGCGGGGCCCGCTAGGGGCCGTCGGCGTGGCCTTCCTGGCTAGTATCCCGATATGTCAATTAAAAAAATAGAAATTATAGAAAAATAAGAAAAAGAAAAAGAAAAAAACAAAATGAATAAACAAACAAAGAATGAACAGGGAAAGATAGAGCGAAACGATTTAATTAAATAATTAATTAAATAATAATAATAAATATACGTAACGAAATATTGATAAAAAATAAACAAAATAAAAAAGTTAAATCACTATGTTCGAACAGCGTGGAATAGCGAACGTGGAAATCAAAAAATAAATGAAAAAAAGCGAGGGTGCAACACGAGGACTTCCCAAGTGGTCACCTATCCTAGTACTGCTCTCGCCCAAGCACGCTTAACTGCGGAGTTCTGGTGGGATCCGGTGCACTAGTGCTGGCATGATCGCGCCCATCCTAGGCAGCTTCGCCTTCCCACATAAACGCTGGGACTAAACAAGGAAGGGCTCTCACGGTGCCTACTATGGGCCATCTGCGGGGCCTTCATGGCTAGTATCCCGAGATGTTAATTAAAAAAATAGAAATTATAGAAAAATAAGAAAAAGAATAAGAAAAATAAAAAACAAAATGAATAAACAAACAAAACCTGGGAATGAACAGGGAAAGATAGAGCGAAACGATTTAATTAAATAATTAATTAAAAATTAATAATAAATATATGCAACTAAATATAGATAAAAAATAAACAAAATAAAAAAGTTAAATCACTATGTTCGAACCGCTTGGAGTAGCGAACGAGGAAACCAAAAAATAAATGACAAAAAATGCTGGGACTAACAAAGAAGGAATCTCGCGTGGCCCGCTAGGGACCATCGGCGTGGCCTTCCTGGCTAGTATTCCGAGATGTCAATTAAAAAAATAGAAATTATAGAAAAATAAGAAAAGGAACAAGAAAAACAAAAAACAAAATGAATAAACTAATAAAGAATGAAAAGGAAAAGATAGAGCGAAACGATTTACTTAAATAAATAATTAAAAACGAATAATAAAAATACGCAACGAAATATAGATAAAAAATAAACAAAATAAAAAAGTTAAATCACTATTGTTCGAACCGCGTGGAATAGCGAACGTGAAAATCGAAAAATAAAGGAAAAAAAGCATGGGTGCAACACGAGGACTTCCTATCCTAGTGCTACTCTTGCCCAAGCTCGCTTAACTGTGGAGTTCTGTGGGATCCGGTGCATTAGTGTTGGTATGATCGCACCAATCCAAGATTGCTTCGCCATTCTACTTAAACGCGGGGACTAACAAAGAAGGGATCTCGCGGGGCCCGCTAGGAGCCATCGGCGTGGCCTTCCTAGCTAGTATCCCGAGATGTCAATTAAAAAATAGAAATTATAGAAAAATAAGAAAAGGAAGAAGAAAAACAAAAAACAAAATGAATAAACAAACAAAGAATGAACAGGGAAAGATAGAGCGAAACGATTTAATTAAATAAATAATTAAAAACTAATAATAAATATACGTAACGAAATATAGATAAAAAATAAACAAAATAAAAAAGTTAAATCACTATATTCGAACCGCGTGGAATAGCGAACGTGAAAATCAAAAAATAAATGAAAAAAACCAAGGGGGTGCAACACGAGGACTTCCCAGAGGTCACCCATCCTAATACTACTCTCGCCCAAGCACGCTTAACTGCGGAGTTCTGATGGGATCCGGTGCACTAGTGCTGGCATGATCAAACCAACCTAAGGCTAGTACGTCTTTCTACTTAATCTCTGTGACTAAACAAAAGAAGGCTCTCGTAGGACACGCTAGGGGCCATTGGCGGGGCCTGCCTTCCTAATAGCCCGCAATGTTAATTAAAATAAATAAAAATTATAGAAAAATAAGAAAAGGAAAAAGAAAAATAAAAGACAAAATGAATAAATAAATAAAACCCGGGAATGAACAGGGAAAGATCGAGTGAAAAGATTTAATTAAATAATTAATTAAAAATTAATTATAAATGTACGTAACGAAATATAGATAAAAAATAAGCAAAATAAAAAAAGTTAAATCACTATATTCGAACCTCGTGGAATAGAGAACGTAGAAATTAAAATATAAAGGAAAAAATGTAGGGGGTACAACACGAGGACTTCCCATCCTAGTACTACTCTCGCCCAAGCTCGCTTAACTGTGGAGTTCTGTGGGATCCGGGGCACTAGAGTTGGTATGATCGCACCCATCCAAGATTGCTTCGCCTTCCTACTTAATCGCTGGGACTAATTAAGAAGTTATCTCGCGGGGCCCGCTAGGGGCCGTCGGCGTGGCCTTCCTGGCTAGTATCCAGAGATGTCAATTAAAAAAAGAAATTATAGAAAAATAAGAAAAGGAAAAAGAAAAAAAAACAAAATGAATAAACAAACAAAGAATGAACAGGGAAAGATAGAGCGAAACGATTTAATTAAATAATTAATTAAAAAATAATAATAAATGTACGTAACGAAATATAGATAAAAAATAAGCAAAATAAAAAAGTTAAATCACTATATTCGAACAGCGTGGAATAGCGAACGTGGAAACCAAAAAATAGTGGAAACCAAAAAATAAATGAAAAAAAGTGAGGGTGCAACAAGAGGACTTCCCAGGAGGTCACCCATCCTGGTACTACTCTCGCCCAAGCACACTTAACTGCGGAGTTTTAGTAGGATCCGATGCACTAGTGCTGGTATGATCACACCCATCCAAGGTTGTTTCGCCTTCCCACTTAAACGCTGGGACTAAACAAGGAAGGGCTCTCACGGTTCCCGCTAGGGGCCATATGCGGGGCCTACCTGACTAGTATCCCGAGATGTTAATTAAAAAAATATAAATTATAGAAAAATAAGAAAAGGAATAAGAAAACAAAAAACAAAATGAATAAACAAACAAAACCTGGAAATGAACAGGGAAAGATAGAGCGAAATGATTTAATTAAATAATTAATTAAAAATTAATAATAAATATATGTAACTAAATATAGATAAAAATAAACAAAATAAAAAAGTTAAATCACTATGTTCGAACCGCTTGGAATAGCGAACGAGGAAACCAAAAAATAAATGAAAAAAATGCTGGGACTAACAAAGAAGGGACATCGCGGGGCCCGCTAGGGGCCATCGGCGTGGCCTTCCTGGCTAGTATTCCGTGATGTCAATTAAAAAAATAGAAATTATAGAAAAATAAGAAAAGGAACAAGAAAAACAAAAAACAAAATGAATAAACAAATAAAGAATGAAAAGGAAAAGATAGAGCGAAACGATTTAATTAAATAAATAATTAAAAACGAATAATAAAAATACGCAACGAAATATAGATAAAAATAAACAAAATAAAAAAGTTAAATCACTATTGTTCGAACCGCGTGGAATAGCGAACGTGAAAATCGAAAAATAAAGGAAAAAAAGCATGGGTGCAACACGAGGACTTCCTATCCTAGTACTACTCTTGCCCAAGCTCGCTTAACTGTAGAGTTCTGTGGGATCCAGTGCATTAGTGTTAGTATGATCGCACCAATCCAAGATTGATTCGCCATCCTACTTAAACGAGGGGACTAACAAAGAAGGGATCTCGCGGGGCCCGCTAGGAGCCATCGTCGTGGCCTTCCTGGCTAGTATCCCGAGATGTCAATTAAAAAAATAAAAATTATAGAAAAATAAGAAAAGGAACAAGAAAAACAAAAAACAAAATGAATAAACAAACAAAGAATGAACTGGGAAAGATAGAGCGAAACGATTTAATTAAATAAATAATTAAAAACTAATAATAAATATACGTAACGAAATATAGATAAAAAATAAACAAAATAAAAAAGTTAAATCACTATGTTCGAACCGCGTGAAATAGAGAACGTGGAAATCAAAAAATAAATGAAAAACCGAGGGCGCAACACGAGGACCTCCCAGGAGGTCACCCATCCTAGTACTACTCTCGCCCAAGCACGCTTAACTGCGGAGTTCTGATGGGATCCGGTGCACTAGTGCTAGTATAATCCCACCCGTCTGTTGGGCCAAAGGTCTATCACTCTAGTTTTGATGATGATCAACTCATGTAGTTATAGTACTAATGATCTTGTGTTTGTTTAATCTCAGATTTATGATCAAGATCTTAGTTGGTGTTTAGCTTCAACAAAGGATTCAAAGTCAAGTTTTGGAGCTAGCACGGTTTGATTCAAGAGCTTGTGCATCAAGACCACATCAAGTACTCAAGAGGAGTCTAGCTTTTTGGATCGAGTTTGGACCAAGTCAAGTAGATGAGAAGACTTCAAGTGAAGACCTTCAAGATCAAGACTTGTGTCTAGGTTTGTTTTTATTAAGATTTTGTTTTAGATTAAAATGTGAAGGATAGAATAGTTGGTGGATTGCTCAAGTATATCATATACACACACACTCTTGATTTAGATGAGTTTTCATAAAAGAATTTTTATTTTAGAAAAATACAAAAGAGTTTTCTTTTTGAAAAATACCGGTTTGGTTTTTGGACTTCATATATACATATCTTTAACCAAAACCATGTTTAGTGTTTATTATCAAAAACATAGATATTTCACAATGTATGTGTAGTGGATCATATCCATACACCCTATGCTTTCAAAGTGTTTAAAATATCTTGTTTTTGTATTTGGAGAAGTTTTGGAAAAACCAATTTTGGAAAAATACAGTTTTTGTTTTTAGCCAAAATTTCTAAGTTACAAAAATAGTTCAAATTGTTTGTAACATGTCTTGATTTTACTCAAACATGTTTGTTTTTCAAAGTATAATATTAAACCTATTTTTGTAGATTTTTTGTGAATTTATGGGATTTTATTTTAGTCAAAATACCAAGTCTTTAATCCCTTTAACAACCCTGTACTGGCTTCTGCCGGTCGACCGGACCGGTCGACCGAGCTAGGAGTCGGTCGACCGAGTCGGTCGACCGACGTGCACAGACGTACACGCCAGCTTGGCTGGAGGGCCGGTCGACCGCCAGAGAGCTCTGCTCTATAGAAAGCCCCGGTCGACCGGGCCGGTCAACCGGACAGAGAGCCTGCTCTCTGTATCTAGGCCACGGTCGACCAGGCCGGTCGACCGCTGGCTCAACGGTCAGAAATCTGACCGTTGGCCGGTCGACCGGGCGGTCGACCGACAGGTCATTCTGGTTCCCAACGGCTAGTTTTTTCTAGCCCTATAAAATGGGGCTTTTGGGGGCTATTTTAGTTAAGATTTTTCAAGTGGTTTTGCACCAGTTTTTCCACTCTTTTAAGAGGTTTCTCCACTTGTATTTGAGCCAAATACTTCCATTCAAAAGGAGGGTTTATCAAGAGTTTTGTAAAGTGATTTCTTGTGTTTTTCCTCCACCATTTCAATCCTTGTTTTCTCACACAACACTTGAGCTATTCATTACTATATCTACCTATAGGGATCTTTGTTGTGAGAGGATTTTAGATGATCAAAGAGTTGTGATCATCAAAGTTCTACTTTGTACTTTGAGGAGGCGGACTTGCGGGTTCGCGGTGTTTCGAGTTCGTGTGTGAGCTCTTTGTTTGAGGTGCGGCCTCGGCGAGCTAGTGGGCTTGTGGTGTGTGAAGGGACTAGAGAGTCCAAGGAGTTCAAGTGTGAACTCGCCTTGTAGGTGTTGCGGCACCGAGTGATCCGGTGGGATCGATTTTAGTGGAAATCCTTCATAGTGTTGAAGGCGGGGACGTAGAGCAAGTGTGCTCGAACCTCGAAACAAATATCCCGTGTTTGCGATTGCTCTCTCTATCTCTTACTTGTTTATATCTTGCATGCTCATATTGTCTTTATCTTTATATGCTTGATATATTGTGTGCTTAATTGTTATATGCTTGGGGATTGTTTGCTAACACTTGTATACAACCAAGAGAGCAACCGCGGCACCTCAACTCTTATTTAGAGGAATCTTGAGGAGTTAGTCCAGAGCCCTTCATGGGGAATCCGGCTACACTCTTGTGTTATACGTGGTGTTTAGTTTAAGAAGTTTTAATTCCGCATTATTGACTATTAGATTAGCTCATCACCTATTCACCCCCCTCTAGGTAATTTACAGGAAAGATAGAGCGAAACGATTTAATTAAATAAATAATTAAAAACTAATAAAAAATATACGTAAAGAAATATAGATAAAAACTAAACAAAATAAAAAAGTTAAATCACTATGTTCGAACCGCGTGGAATAGCGAACATGGAAATAAAAAAATAAATGAAAAAAGCGAGGGTGCAACACGAGGACTTCCCAGGAGGTCACACATCCTAGTACTACTCTCGCCCGAGCACGCTTAACTTAAGAGTTTTGATGGGATCCGGTGCACTAGTGCTGGTATGATCGCACACATCCAAGGTTGCTTCGCCTTCCCACTTAAAGGTTGGGACTAACAAGGAACGGCTCTCGCGGGACCCGCTAGGGGCCATTGGCGGGGCCTTCCTGTCTAGTATCCTGAGATGTTAATTAAAAAAATAGAAATTATAAAAAATAAGAAAAGGAATAAGAAAAACAAAATACAAAATGAATAAACAAACAAAACCAGGTAATGAATAGGGAAAGATAGTGCGAAACGATTTAATTAAATAATTAATTAAAAATTAAAAATAAATATATGCAACTAAATATAGATAAAAAACAAATAAAAAAGTTAAATCACTATGTTCGAACCGCGTGGAATAGCGAACGAGGAAACCGAAAAATAAATGAAAAAAACCAATTTTGGAAAAATACAGTTTTTGTTTTTAGTCAAAATTTCTAAGTTACAAAAATAGTTCAAATTGTTTGTAACATGTCTTGATTTTACTCAAACATGTTTATTTATCAAAGTATAATATTGAACCTATTTTTGTAGATTTTTTGTGAATTTATGGGATTTTATTTTAGTCAAAATACCAAGTCTTTAATCCCTTTAACAACCCTGTCCTGGCTTCTGCCGGTCGACCGACGTGCACAGACGTGCACGCCAGCTTGGCTGGAGGGCCGGTCGACTGACCCGGTCGACCGCCAGAGAGCTCTGCTCTCTGGAAAGCCCCGGTCGACCGGGCTGGTTGACCGGACAGAGAGCCTGCTCTCTGTATCCAGGCCACGGTCGACCAGGCCGGTCGACCGCTGGCTCAACGATCAGAAATCTGACCGTTGGCCGGTCGACCAGGCGGTCGACCGACAGGTCATTCTGGCTCCCAACGGCTAGTTTTTTCTAGCTCTATAAAATGGGGCTTTTGGGGGCTTTTTTAGTTAAGATTTTTCAAGTGGTTTTGCACCAATTTTTTCAACTCTTTTAAGAGGTTTTCTCCACTTGTATTTGAGCCAAATACTTCCATTCAAAAGGAGAGTTTATCAAGAGTTTTGTAAAGTGATTTCTTGTGTTTTTCCTCCACCATTTCAATCCTTGTTTTCTCACACAACACTTGAGCTATCCATTGCTATATCTACCTATAGGGATCTTTGTTGTGAGAGGATTTTAGATGATCAAAGAGTTGTGATCACCAAAGTTCTACTTTGTACTTTGAGGAGGCGGACTTGCGGGTTCGCGGTGTTTCGAGTTCGTGTGTGAGCTCTTTGTTTGAGGTGCGGCCTCGGCGAGCTAGTGGGCTTGTGGTGTGTGAAGGGACTAGAGAGTCCAAGGAGTTCAAGTGTGAACTCGCCTTGTAGGTGTTGCGGCACCAGTGATCCGGTGGGATCGATTTTAGTGGAAATCCTTCATAGTGTTGAAGGCGGGGACGTAGAGCAAGTGTGCTCGAACCTCGAAACAAATCTCTCGTGTTTGCGATTGCTATCTCTCTATCTCTTACTTGTTTATATCTTGCATATTTTATTGTCTTCATCTTTATATGCTTGATATATATATATTTGTGCTCATATTGTTATATGCTTGGGGATTGTTTGCTAGCACTTGTATTCAACCAAGAGAGCCAACGCAGCACCTCAACTCTTATTTAGAGGAATCTTGAGGAGTTAGTCCAGAGCCCTTCACGGGGAATCCGGCTACACTCTTGTGTTATACGTGGTGTTTAGTTCAATAAGTTTTAGTTTGCATCATATAAGTTTTAATTCTGCATTATTGACCATTAGATTAGCTCATCACCTATTCACCCCCCTCTAGGTGATTTACAATTGGTATCAGAGCCAAGTGCTCTTAATTTGGGTCTTACAACCTAGAGTTAAAGATCCTCAGTAGTATCTAATCACAATATTTGTACACACACCATGGATTTCGTGTCACCTCCCACTTTTGACATTCTTAACATCCAAACTTGGAATGTTAAGATGTCTTTGTACCTCAAAGGCCTAGGCATTCATGTTTATCTTGCTACAATTAAGGATTCATATGTTAATAATAGCAAGTATATTGAGGCTAACTCAAAAGCCATTCATGCTTTAAAGTTAACCCTAAGTGATGATTATCTATGTAGGGTTTCTAACTTTGACTCGGCTTTTGTAGTATGGAATACCTTGATCTCCCTTGGCGAAAAAGAACAATACTATGCGGGAAGCGACTCGGATGTTGGAAGTGACGCTTCCAACGTGTGCTACATGGTCCAAGGGGATAACCCCCTTGAGGTAAATACCGAATTCGAGCTAGAAGAGGATGTTGATATGTCATATAATGAACTTGAATCTTTTTGCCAACAACTCCTAGAAAAATATGAATTGATTAAAAAGGATAATAAGAATTTGAAAAAGAAATTTGACTGCATGTTAAAAGAAAATGATTCTTTTGAAAATAAAGTTGCATGCATTGAAAAAGAAAATGAATGTTTGAAAAATGAAAATATTTCCTTACTTTCTAAATTAAATGATTTGTGTGAGGGAAACACTTCATTGAAAAATAAGATTATTTTGGTGGAAAAGGAAAAAGAAGTTGCTTTGTAAGAAAATACTTCTTTGAAAAGATAAATGGTTGTAAAAGAAAAGGTTAATGTTTCTAAAAAGAAAAGGAAAAATGACCCATATTCTCATCATACTTTACATGTCACTATTAATCAAAATGAGATTAAATTTTTGAAAAATAAAATAGATGGTTTGAGCTCAACATTGAGCCATTGTGCATTCAATCATAAGAGATTGGAATCCTTGTTTCAAAAGAAACAAGTTCTCCATGTTCATGCACAACACCCACATCATGCATATGCACATTTTGCACGCCACGATCACGCTCATACACATGTGGATAGTAGAGTGTACACTTGTACACATTGTGGCCGTAAAGGCCATTTAGCAAAGTTTTGTTTTGATAAGATACATCATATTAATTTTGCTAAGAAAAATGTTTGGGTTCCATTAGATGCTAACCCCCGTGGACCCAAAAGAAAATGGGTACCAAAGTCCCCACCTTGTGTATTTGATGTAGGTGCGGGCTCTCACACAACGTGAGAGGGATGGTGCCTTGATGGTGGATGCACATGGACTTGATGGACACACATTTGATGCACCGCTATCAAGGAGGTTTGGTAGGACAACCACCATGTTTTGGAGAATTAGAGCATAGTTCTTTGGTCTGGTAACTATCTCTAAACTCCTAATTTATTTACATGTCTTGTTCATATATGATATTTTTTAGCATGTTCATATTTTTATTTGTTTTGTGCTTCATGAGGTATACAACTTGTTTAGATGTAGTTTTTGTCAAAACTTGGATATATACTTGTACAAGTAGTGAGCAACATTTGATTCATATACATTTGCACTTCATTGTTCATTTGTACTCACTATATGCACATGTATAGCCTAATTTTGATGATTCTCTCATTTACACTTGTTTTGTCAATTTTTATGTTTTACTTCATGTATATGTATTTTGTATTCAAATCTAATAAATATACATGTATACCCCTTGAGTCACTTGCCTTCATGCAAATACTATTATAGACTCATTTTATGTTTGGGATATGTATGCATATTGTTAGTTTTGGATAGAAACGTACATATACCTAGAAGTTTGTTTTTAGATGAAAAATAAAATCTTTATGATTTTCATGATTTTTTTGAGTCATGTTTGTTTTGAGCTTCATTGATCATTTTCATGAAAATGCTAATTACATGATTCTTGTGCACTCGCACCTTATTTGTTTATTCATGACTATGTTTCATGATCATTTTGAGCTTTATAGACTTTGAGTGTCAAATTTTGTGTATTTAATATGTTTCATGATATACTTATGATTTGGTTTCATGTTCTGAAAGATCTTTAACTAGTTTTTCAAAAATTATTTTTAACTAGTTATTGTTCTTCATTTTGGTAGTGATTTTTGAAAACACTTAGAGGGGGGGTGAATAGGTATAAATGCTAATCTAGAAACTAAATGCGGAAGCTAAAACAAATTTGCACAAACTTAATACAACCAACAAGTGTAGCCGAATTCCCTGTGAAGGGCTCTGGACTAACTCCTCTTGATTCCCCTAGATAAGGGTTGAGGTGCTATATGAAGCTCTTGTGGTTAAGTATAAGTGAGGCACACACACAAGTAGCTAAGTATATAAGAATGAGCAATATGAAATAATGCAAGGCAACACAAGCAATATGAATGATATGAATGAAGAATGATGCTTTGCACAAATAAAAGAGAGAGGGTTAAGAGACAATGGCTCAAACGCAAACACAAAGATATGTTTCGAGGTTCGAGCCCCTAGCTCTACGTCCACGCCTTCACCGAGAAGGATTTCTAATCCACTATCTTGTCCACCGAGGACTCCCACCGAGGGAACCTCTACCGAGGAGGATTTGTACAACAAGGGAGTACCGAACTCCTCTCTCAAACACCACCTCACAACCGAGGGGTAGGCCCGTAGCCAAACAATCACAAACACCTCTACAGAAGAGGGTTACAAACCACCAAGCTCCACCTCACACAAGAGGGAGCAAACACAAATCTCCACCTCTACCAAAGAGGGAGCAAACACCACTCCAATCAACCTCTACCAAAGAGGGATACACAAATACAAGGAGGGTTTACAACTAGTGGTGTCTCACAACCACAAACAATCTCTCTTTCCTCTTTTCCACAAAACAAAGATCCTAATAGATTAGGATAGAAGATATAGCTCAAATGTGAAAAACTAAGTGTTTTGATCAAAGAAAATCTCTTGGGAAAATACCAAATAGATATAGAATTTATAGATCAAAAAACTAATTCCCAAAAACCTATTTTCTTTGAAATAAACAAAACACTTAAAAACAAATAAGATGGATGGATCTTTTTGCTCTTTAAACACTTTTAAAAACTTGTTTTATAAACCAGAGAATAGGGAAAATTTTGCTCTCAAAATCTTAGCCAAAATCCCAAAAGAATGGGGTTTATATAGGCCAAACAGAAAACTAGCCGTTAGACTGATCTGTCAGCCTGACAGGCTTGCGGTCGATCGGCCGGTCGACCGCCAACGGTCAAAAATGACCGTTGGAGCAGCCCGGTCGACCGCCCAGATACAGAGAGCAAAGCTCTCTGGTCCGGTCGACCGACCGGTCGACCGGCCCACTGTGCTAGCAGACGTGCACAGGTCTGTGCACGTCGGTCGACCGCCCGGTCGACCGGATCCTGGCTCGGTCGACCGTGCGGTCGACCGACCTGGCCTGTCAGCACAGTTCTGGGTCAGAAACTGGTCAGAAAAACATGTTAAAATATTTCTAAAAAATCTTTATACATCTACTAAAAATCCCCAAAAATAGTTTTATCATTTTTACTAAAAACCAAAACTAGTATTTTGTCAAACTTGGATTTTTCAATACATGAATAGGAAAGTCAAAATAAGTTTGTTTAAAAGTTAAGCATGCATGTATAGAATGAATCTACTATACATAAACCAATTAAACTTGTTTTGATCAACTATTCATGAAAACAAATATCGGTTAAACTAAAAACCGAAAAACTATAAAACGTGTGTGTTGTGCACTTGAGCATATCAACTATACTAAGCTTTACAAATGGATCTAAACACACTAAACTAAACTATGGATACCTAAGTCTTCTTGACGATCTTCCATCTTCAAGTTGACTCGATTCAAACCGTGATCCATGAGCTAGGCTGTGTATCATCATGATGCTCGGGCCCTGGAATCACTTGTGAAAGGCTTCAAAAACATCTTGTTGAAGCTAATCACCAACTAATATCTTGATTTAAGATCTGTAACTAAAATCACAAAATTATTAGTAAACATAACTACATGAGTTAATCATCATCAAAACTAGGGTGGAAGGCCTTCGGGCCAACAATCTCCCCTTTTTTGATGATGACAAAGCTCAGGGAGTTATATATGCATGGATTAAAGTTAAGCTTCAAAGAAGCTCCCCCTTAACTCATGCATAAACAAATAAACATAAATAAATGCAATGAATGTTTCTAAACATGATACCATTTGAAGGTATATAAACAAACATGAAACACATATCTTTATGTTTTAGTGTTATGCATGAACATGGTGATTCCAAAAACATGCATACTCAAAACATGTATGCATCAACATGCATAAAACACATAAACATGCATAGGGGTAAACATTAAAACCATTCTCCCCCTTTTTGTCAATCATAAAACTCAAATTATTCTCCCCCTTTTTGTCAATCATCAATAAAGGGGTAAAAACTAAAAACAATTCAATAAATTTTTCTCCCTCTTTTTGTTCGAAACAAAGAATCAACAAAGGAGTTAATAAAAATAATGTTCTCCCCCTTTTTGTCTAAAAGAAAAACAAAATCAAATAGGGGTGACAATCAATTAAGGTACCAATTGAAAATATGTCAAAGTAGCATCTTGATACCAATTGAAAGTGAACATAAATAAAAATAAATGGTATATGCGATATACATTCATGAAGAGGAAGACGCTAAGTTAACTTCCCTACATACATGCATTACATGAAGAAAGGATGACAAGCCCTAATTCACATAACACATAATATGCAATGCATAAGAGGAGATGTGAAGCTCCCCCTACACATGTGTACCACATAAAGAAGAGATGTCAAGCTCCTCAATACAAGATACACTCAACATGAATCTATATGTAGAAGAGATGTTAAGCTCTCCTTGCATATAGGCAATACAAATCAAAACTTTTGTATTTATCTTTAAACAAATATATATATATATATTTATTTTTGATATCAATTTTGAAAACAATGATCAAACTTATTGATACCAATTTTAAAACACATTCAAATAAACATCTTGATATCAAAAGAGAGTATTTTTCCTTTTAAGCATATGATATCAATTTGAAATTTTTATTTTCTATCATAAAATGAGGGAGTGAAAATACAAATACCAATTGAAATATGAAGATCGAATTTTCTCCCCCTTTATGAAATACAAACTAAACACATGGTAGGCTCGAATTAAGATGCCAATTGAAAATTGAATCAATTGAAACAAAGTTGAAGCTCGAGCTTTAGCATAAACAAAATTTGTGCTCAAGATATACGGATATAATAAGCACAAATAAAACAATATGTATGAAAATTAGATACCAATAAAAATTGATACCATTAGAATTGAAAGCATACATACATATAACATATGAGTATACAAGAAGATCAAAATTGATACCAATTGAAGAATTCAATGATACCAATTGAAACAACAATAATGTCAAGGTATAACTCATATCAAAGCGAAGAATACGAACTAGTTAAAATGAAAAATTTTGTTAACTAGTACGAAATCCTTCAAGTAAGGAATAAAACAAATTATTTTTCATAAAACATGAAATTCACAAAATAACTAACACTCATAATCAATTAAGCATATATATGACTCATGAAAACAAAACATGAGCAAATAAGAAATGTGAGTGTACAAATACAATGTGAAGAACATGATCATGAAAGTATTCAATTAAGCTCATTATTCCTTTAAAAACATGAAAACATGAAAATCATTAAAAATTATTTAATCTTCAAGGTATATGTATGTCTTATACAAACTAAGGTATACATACATATCCAAACACAACGAGTCCACAAAAATATATGCATTAAGGCACGTGGCTCAAGGGATGTATATATATAATCAATAGTTTGGACAAGATGGACATATATATGAAGTTAAACATAAACACATGAAAATAAAACCAAAATGGGAATACAAGTTTAAAATGTATGGATCAT
The DNA here is from genome assembly GCA_038442645.1 of Agave tequilana. Lineage (NCBI taxonomy): Eukaryota > Viridiplantae > Streptophyta > Magnoliopsida > Asparagales > Asparagaceae > Agave > Agave tequilana. The sequence goes on from JAVJIF010018185.1 coordinate 62,612, forward strand.
CAAAACTAGACTATACTAGCACATCTAATGGGTACAAATAAGCATTCAAGCACAAACATATATAGATTTATTTGTGGCCCACTATATGTACAAGTATATACCTAGTCTTAATGAAAACTAACATTTAAACATATATTCAAAACATGAAGCATAAAACGACATATAAATAAACATGATAAATATAAACATGATTATTATGAAAATCCACATTTTATTAGAGCTATGATAAACATGATAGCTAAACAAAGGTGAGAACATAAAAATAATAGTCCATATTAAACATGGGTGTCTCAAAATGCTATACATGCATGTCAAGGGTCTAATAATCATGACATTGACATAATCATCTATAAACAATAAAACATGCTATAAATGATGAAATGAAGGCATGTAAACATAAATAAGGAGTTAGAGATTCGATACCAAAACCAATGAGGGCACCTCTCTAGTTCTCCAAACCAAGGTGGTCCTCTCCACCAAACTTCCCTTGAAAGTGATGCATCCAAATGATTTTCTTTAAGTACGGAACGCATCCACTCCAAGGTACCGCTACTCTCACGTCATGTAAGAGCCCACACCTACATCATAAACAAGAGGGGTGGTCTTTGGTACCCATACCTTTTTGGTCCATGGGGGTTAGTCCCTTCTCTAACCCAAACAAATTTATTTGCTAAATTTGAAATATGTATTCTATCATAACAAAATTTAGCAAGGTGGCCCTTACGTCCACAATGTGTACAAGTGTACACATGAGCATACATGTGATGGGTGTGTCCGTGAGGAGCATGTGTATGCCGTGGAGGGTGTACATGCATAGATGGAATTTGTTTCTTGCGAAACATGGATTCCAAACGTGTATGGCTAGAAACACATTGGCTCAACGTGGAGCCCAAACAATCAATGTTCTTCTTTAACATAGATATATCATTTTCAATTAAAGAAGAAGTGGCACATGCAATGGGTGAAGTGTGTGATACTACCCTAGCATGGCAAACATGGGAATCAATCTTATTTTGCAAACAATCATTCTTCTTCAAACAAACATTTAAATCATTTGAAATAGAAATTATTTTATTTTTCAAAGCAACATTCTCTTTTAAAATAAAGTCAATTTTTGAAGACAAATTTTCATTTTTCTTCAAAATTGATTCACAATCATTTTTAGATTTTTAGATTTTATTTTCTTTTAATGCAAGTTCAAGTTGAGATTTCAATGAATCCTTTTCATTAGAAATCTCCTCTTTCTCTTGCAAAACAATGTCAAGTCTAGAAATCAAATTTTTATTTTCATTGTTAATGCCTAGACTTTTCTTTTTCAAAATGTTATATTTTTCTATTAATTTTTCACAAACAATGGAAAGTTCTTCATTCAAAGCATGGGCATCAATATGATCATCACATGAAGAACTAGAATCAAAACTATCTAGTTGAGTTTCCGATTGTACCTCAAGGGAGTCATTCCCTTGGACCATGAAGCATTGTGAATCGGATTCTCCACTAGTCTCCTCCTCTTGTTGAATTGGCACTTGAAGCTTGGAGGTGGTTGTGGTTGTCAACTTGTTCCACACTGCAAAGGCGGAATCAAGGTTAGAAACATGCATAAGATATTCTTTTGAAAGCATGCTTCTAATAGCCTCAAGGGCTTGTGCATTGGCCCCTATATGATTGCTATCACTAAGGTAGGATTCCTTGGTAATGGCAAGGTGAACCTTATATCCTAGGGCTTGTAGGTAAATGGACATCCTAGTCTTCCAAACAACAATGTTGGAAGGGTCAAACATAGGTGGGGTCATGAAGTCCATGGTATAAACTATATGTGTGCAAACAAGCAAATGCAAACAATAGATTAGCAAGCAAAGGATCTCACTCCTAGGATGTAAAGCCTAAAGTATCAGGAGCGTAGGCTCTGATACCAATTGAAAACACCTAGAGGGGGGGTGAATAGGTGTAAATGCTAATCTAAAAACTAAATGCGGAAGCTAAAACAAATTTGCACAAACTTAATACAACCAACAAGTGTAGCCGAATTCCCCGTGAAGGGCTCTGGACTAACTCCGCGACCAGCAGCCCTGCGCTGCTGGTGCTGCCACTGTTTTCAGCGCGCGCACAGCAGGAGGAAGAAAAGGAACCCCATAACGGGTTTGGGCAGAACTCCAGCGCAACCCGCAACCCATTTTCATAATAAAAGGTAATTTGCAAAACAGCCCTTTTGGACTTTTAATATTTCAATTATAACCCTGCAAATTTACTTTTAACACCCTGTTCATATTCAGAATTTATAAAAGGGACCTTGAATCGTGCGTTAGCGATAACTTGGTCATTTGACGTCGGAATCGCGCATTCTTAGTACCGTTCGGATCGGAATTTCAAGCACTACGCATATAAGGCAAGTGTTTCCCTATATTCTTGTTATTTCTCCAACTATATCATTTTTAGAGTCGTATCATTCCGATATTATGATTAGTCTGGATAATCGACCTGTATCTTAGGGGTTGAGTAGGATATCAGAGCAGGGACTTGGTCTATGGTTTATTTTGAGTGTGCATGTTAACATGGAGATACTGTGATTACGTACTACCGTTACATGTTACCTTGATACGCCTGGTAGTGCTTCTTGTTACACATGATAGTTGATTACATTGTTCATGCCAGTTATTTGCTATAAACATGCACACTCATCTACATAACTATAGGACGCAGGTCGTAACGCTTGTTACTATCTTTTTGTCACCTGTTCTAGTTACCTCATGTCATTACTTGTTATCCTGAAAAGAAATCACTTGGGGATGGGGAGACTGGATGATTGACTAGATCTTATCGGGTGGGTGTACTGGATCCATATTGTTCTCCCACTGCAGGGGATGGTAGTGCTACCTACCAATTGTATATAGCTCTATGAGCTCTCGTTACTTGTTTCATGCTCCCCTCTTAGCGGAGGGCCCTGGTCCTTAGCAGCCAGGGGTTTGTTTAAGGCAGTGATCCCGGGTATGCACGGGATACACCCACCTGATCAGAACTCCTCGATTTGTTAAGTCTCATATCACGCCTGTATACACTCATGGACAAGATAGTGAAAAGTTACTTCCCTGATATTTCGATTATCGTCGTCTTACTACATGTCTTATTTCAGCCTTATGCATGTTTATTTCATGTCTTGTTTTTTATTTCCCTTGCCTTTTCTTTGTACACTTGCTCGGTCGCATCTGAGACCCTGGGTTTGCTTGCCCAGATATAGAGTCTGTGGTTATACCACCAGAGGAGGACGCGGAGTATCTAGACGGTTTGGCTGAGCAGCTGTAGGATAGTTCGTGAGCTTGTCGTCTCTTTTGAGTTTTCAGTATGTTTCATAGTTGTACATATGTTCTTCTGTTTTAGTTCTTGTATAATTATGCTGATGGACTCAGATGTACTATATTTTTGGTACTGTATTAACTGTGTTATGTACTCTATTACATGTAATATATCACAGTGTTTTTTACCTTATAAGAAAACTTGTACAGGTCTACAGTAGGCTTAACGTGTATACGTTGGGACGTTCTACCCGACGTGTACAGTTGCCGATCATGTCATGTCTCTATTTTGATCAGTGGGACGTGACAAGTATCCCTAGATGTTATTAAAAAATATAAAATTATAGAAAAATAGAAAATGAATAAGAAAAAAAAAACAAAATGAATAAACAAACAAAACCAGGTAATGAACAGGGAAAGATTGAGCGAAATGATTTAATTAAAAAATTAATTAAAAATTAATAATAAATATATGTAACTAGATATAGATAAAAAATAAACAAAATTAAAAAGTTAAATCACTATGTCGAACCGCGTGGATAAAGAACGAGGAAACCAAAAAATAAATGAAAAAAAGCGAGGGTGCAACACGAGACTTCCTGATGGGATCCAGTGCACTAGTGCTGGTGTGATTGCACCCCAAAAGATTGCTACGCCTTTCTACTTAACCGTTGTGACTAAACAAGGAGGGCTCCAGCGGCCCCGCTGGTGGCCATCGCGGGGCCCACCTTCCTAAAGCCCGCGATGTTAATAAAATAAGTAGAAATTATAGAAAAACAATAAAATGAATAAGAAACAAAAAACAAATGAATAAACAAATAAAACCAGGGAATGAACAGGGAAAGATCGAGCGAAAAGATTTAATTAAATAATTAACTAAAAAATTAATAATAAATATACGTAACGAAATATAGATAAAAAATAAGCAAAATAAAAAAGTTAAATCACTATTGTTCGAACCGCGTGGAAATAGCGAACGTGGAAATCAAAAATTAAAGGAAAAAAA
>JAVJIF010018186.1:0-54472 GCA_038442645.1 Agave tequilana
CATCTTCACGGTGGTGGAAGGAGGAAAGGGAAATCGAAAATAATTTTGCAAAAAAGCTAAAGGAAAAAAAAAAGATGACGAAGATGTACGCGGAGGCGACCCCACCGCGGACATGAATCGGAACACCGAGTGGTTTACTTACCCCGGCGTGTGGACAACCTACATCCTCATCATCTTCTTCGCTTGATCGCCGTCCTCTCCATATTCCGCTGCTCTGCCGGCATCGCCTGGACCACCGTCAACATTGCTCACTTCCTCGTAAATCATTCTCAAAACTCTAACCCTAATCTCTTTATTTCCCATTTTTCTGTTTTGTTTCATGCAATGCCGATGCCAATCTCCTGATTCCGTGAACGTTCCTTTGAGATAATTAGATAATGCACAATGTAGATGGTGTAGGTTTTGATTTTTTAGAGAATTCGTCCATATTATCTGTTTTTGGGGGAAAAAATCCCTAAATTCGTACTATCTTTGATAAATGCAGCTATTTGTTGGAAATTGACGATAATATGGTTCATTGGGAAATGTCGGTAGAATGGCATTAACTTGTTCTTCTGTCTTAAACACATCTCTTGTTGCATTTTTTTAGATATCTGCATGGTTTACCTTGTATTTGCTTTTAGTTTTCCGTATCGAATAGGGAGAGTTAGATTTTGTTGTTCTTTCCTTTGAAAGCTTTGTAATAAACGATGAATTTAGAATGAGAAAATGATTTGTCATTGAAAACACTAGCTAGCTGTTGTTTCTGAAGTGGACATGAAAACAAACTTTTAGGTTGGTATGATGTGTGGAATTAGACAGATGGCTTTAGGGATCGTTCTCAGTTCCCATTATGGAGTGATGTTGCCGTGATCAAATGTACCGGTTGCATCTGCGAGTGTCAATTTGTTGTCTTTAGGTCAGCCCGAGTAACAGCATGCAAAAACATCATTGGTGATATATTTGCAGTCATAGATTGGTTTTCTTTTTCGTGCAATGCTCATCCAAATACCTTTTAGTTATGATAATAAAAAAAAATGCTATGGAGTTGTGACCCTGCGTGAATGAAAAGATAGATATCTCTATTTACAAGGGGCATTGGTAGGGAAAAGATGGTCTTTTATATCTACTTAGGAGTTTAGTAAAGAACACTATGAAGTGCAATTGCATTAGGGAGCCATGATAATACTATATTGTTGCACTAGATCCAAAGTTATGGTCGCAAGTTGGATCTTGTTCAATACCGTGTCATGATAAAGCTTCATATGTAGTGCTATTCCTGAGCATGGTTCCATGAAGAATGGTTATCTCCAGTTTGGGACTAAGAGCATGGACTCTGGATTACTTGATGAAGGAAGATGGATTGCAAGAATCTATATTTACATCCAATGCGACAACATCAACAATATGTAAGACCATGCATTGCTCGTGGTGGCATAGAATCTCCATACCAAAACTCATATTTGATTAACTTGTAGTGGTCAAAAATCTGACCCACACAAGATGATGACACGTGTGCAAGCAACCAAAAGCCTTCGTCACTCCGGGGCCATTACAGAAACTACTCTTCACTCCGAGGACACTTCCATCCGGGTAGCTCCGATGCTCTCAACCATCCCGAAGCTCCCCCTTCCTGAGACTTAGGCTCCACGCAAGATAACCACGATAACAAATCATCCACGATCTCCGCCTTCAGGCAACCACGATAATAAATCATCCCCGATCTCCGCTTTTAGTTACACGACGACAACAAATCATCTCTGATCTCCGCCGACAATTTCGCAGCCTGATCTTCTTCCGCGTTCATAATGTGAAACGTCCTCCAGTTAGGCAGTTATGGACAGAAGCGAGATTTTCTGCATGTTCTAACAATCAAGCGCCAACAATCACGACCGTCCATGTAGCATGGGCACTTCTATCATAGAGCCTTGACGTGTCCAAAACGTGTTCGACACCGCGTTTCATGTGTATTTTAAGAATTTGTCACGTATCCACTTGTCATATCCATTTCAATGTTACCCTGTCCGTTTAACATAGACAGCCGTTGCAATAAATCTACACCTGCAGATCATGTGGTCACGGAGATTACACCAGTACCATCTGCCCCATGCACGAAGATCAGATTAAGTATAAATGGACCTTCTCCTCCAGAGAGAAAGAGGAGACCCCTTTCTCCTAGAAAGAAAAAGCCCCGCACTGAGACTCTGGCAATCCATGTAATTCCTGTAACCTACAGATTATAGTGTATTCTCTTCTTTCTCTTGGTTTTTGCCCCATGCACGAAGATCAGATCAAGTATAAATGGACCTTCTCCTCCAGAGAGAAATAGGAGACCCCTTTCTCTTAGAAAAGAAAAAGCCCCCACACTGAGACTGGACTAAACACTAGGGTATGGCGGAGCTAACGCTCTGCGAGGCTCGCACTAGGCGGAGCTCACGCAGCAAAGCCAGCGCATAATATAACACTAAATGCTAAGCGCCATGGTGCAGCAAAATCACACCTGGTTGAACTCGTGTGGTTAGAACACGACTCGCGCTTGGCAAGGCTAATATGGTCTGTGGCTCATCAAATTCATAAAGACAGTTAGGCGTTGTGGCTCCGAAGAATACGATCAAGAATTCATAATAACCAAGATGAGTTCTGAATGCTCTCTTCTGGATATCAATTTTACGGCAGATTTCTCCTGAAGATTCCCGAGCTCCGTGAAGTTGATAGAAAGATTGTAATAGTTATGGGGATAATATAAAGAATACCATGGCTTTATCTGATAGAAGTTCTGAATCTGGAAAACTGTTTCATATCGACACCCCTCGTGTAGAGATATAGTCTGTTTGATTCTATAAATGATGACTACCCCACTATCTGTACTAATTCCCATGGTGCGTCCATACATATAAGAATAGAAGGCAAAACTGAAGAACCATCTGATATAAGATAATATGATGCACTGGAATCAAGAATGCCAGAATAGGGTGAGAGGAAACCACATCTGTCATGTCGCTACCTTTCTAGTCTACCCATATTTTAAGTTAGTATAAAGACTACGAAACTGAAATAATAAAAATGAAAGAGATACGGGAATCAAAGGAAAGACGATCAAGAAGAAATAGATAACTCTGCGCTTGTAGTTGGATTGTATAACCAAGACTCATGCATTCCAGTTGCAAATTTCTTTACCATTAATTGCCGACTGGTTGTACTGTGGATTGTGAGAGCCTAGGCTCTGATACCATCTTGTAACGCCCCGATCTCGCGGGTACGAAGATGTTACTGCGACGTATATATGTAGGTCGAAAATATCCTCACATATATACGCTAAGCATCAATACATGTAAGAATCAGAGTACGAAAGTATGTGGTGCATTATACATTCCAATATATGAGTACAATTACAAAGTTATCACAGGATGTGACACAATATTACAAGAATATTACATCACCGATAGGCGTAAATACGAGAATACGAAAAGATATACAATTATGAATAGTACAAAGATGCTCACGAGTTACAAAAGAAAACTCAGGAGACGAGCAGGGGGCTGAAAGAATAGGGCTTCAGACAGTTTGCTGATGATCCATGCTTCCTCTGCGCATCTCTGATCAGCAACCGAAAGAATCCATAAGCTTCAAACTCCGAGATCTGAAAATGCAGGTTCAAGGGAGTTAGAACTTCCCAACGAGTGGTGTGGTGAATGCCCAAGTGGCGTGCATATATAAGCACACGTGTATTGATAAATCTGAATCCAAGAGCATGTATTGAAAACCGTGTCATGAGCATAGACATATAGGAGCAGATAAAGAGGCGACAAGTAAAGTAAATATGGTAAAACCAATTATATAAGCTCAAATTACCGATTCGTGAGGTTAGTACGTTGAAGGAAAACAAATAAGGAAACCCTCATATATATATCCTATACCTCACGTCACTGTATCTTGAGTTCATATAACATGTGTTGTCTCCTAAACTGAGAAAACAACATAAAAATCGATAAAATCAATAATATCAAATACAAACAAAACCAGCTGTACAAGCCCGATTTACGGCTTCATGAGATTAGCACATTAAAGGAATAATCCAAACAAGAAAAACCCTCATATATATACCTTTATCCCATGTTACCGTACTCCGAGCGTATACAACGAGTTGCAAAACTACACTGCGTATTATGGATTAACATATTATTATTACTCGTCCTATCCATATATCTAGGTATGTGCCCTAGCGTCCTAACACACATACATCCATATATGAGTAAGCTAATGTCGTTATTGGAAACTGATATTGAAACCAATGAGTTAGGTTTACAATGGGTCCCGTACATACCGGGACCACGACCTGGAATGTTCTAGTGCTGACCCGGAACTGCCGCTAAGCAAATAGGAAGGTGGGTATTATTGTATGCCCATTCACGAATGTAACAGGAGTAGGGAGCCAGCGCTCTCCTCGAACACCTGGAGGCCCTCAGGTATATCCAAAAGTCTGAGTTGCACAACATACCTAATACCATTGTAAACATATTCACCACTTGAATTTCATCAGTTTTCCCTTTACTCGATATGAGTTGGTCTTTTTATAGTTTATTATTATGTAATTATCATATTACGGGAATAGCAGGAGCAGGACAGGTCAGGAGTTACAAAGTAACAGAGTACATAAGTATTAGAAATACAGGTCACTATATATAATACAGGATAACAAGACAGAATTTTCAAAATATGATAACCACAAGACAAGCGGTAATGTATCAAGTGGCAGGTGATAATGATATCAAACAGGAGTCAGGTGATATCATACAGTCAGGTGCCAAGTAATAGCATGGTGGATATCACTATCATATATTTCAATACAGGAAACAGTACCGATACAGAGGATCGGTATGAATACAAGAAAAACGGTACTGATACATGAGATCAGTATGAATACAAGAAAATGATACAGTTTTGAAAAACAGTATAATTAATGATTTCAAACTCTTTACAACCATCAGGGAAAGAATAATAATTGAATTATCATGTAGACAAGCAGACATGCAAGCAAGCCGTCATCCAAGCGAAGTTAAATAAGCTGGAGCGAAGCTAACGTACAACACTAGACGCCATCACGTTCGGCGTGGTTACTGCTCGTGGCACAGCTAAACACATACGATGGAGCGAGCGTATGAACGCTATACTATCGCGCATCGCGAAGCTGTGCTCACGGCGTAACATGCTCGAACAGAATCAGCGATAAAGCGCTGAGCGCTAGATCTGCCTACCAGACGTAGCTAAAAGACCTGACGGTCTGAAAGCACTCCTCTTTCGAGGAAGTGGGTGAAAAGCCCATAAGAGTTGAAGGGTCGGAAGGCGAAGTAGATACCTACAGAAGTGTTGTACCAAACACACACATGTAACACAGTAATAACCATTGTTTTAAATATCGGCCGATATACCGATATATCGACCGAGATACTGGTATTTTATCAAAATGATACGATAAGTGCAAAATTTACCGGATATTATTTTGGACCGATATGGGCCAATATATCGCCATGTGGCCGATATATCGGCCGATATCCGAGATGAAATATCTGATATATCGGCCGATATAGTTACTTATTTGGATAATTATTATTTTCTTTTGCTTGAGAGATCATTTTATTTTATTCTATTTTCATTATGGTATTTCAATGATGTTTTTATATGATGTTTGGATAATAATTTATTTCTTTTAATAATGTAACTATTGATATATCAACCGTTATTTAGTAACATATCATGATATACCACCCCGGTATCCGGTATATAATTTTGCCGATCGGTATATCGTCGATATCCGATATTTAAAACACTGGTATAACTAGGTATCAGTAGAGTAGTGAAGCTCAGAGGCTGAGCAAGACAAGAATAAGGTAATCGAGCATATAAGCGAACAATCAAGCGAAGTTAAGTAAACTGGAGCGAAGCTAATGCACAGCGCTAAACGCTATCACACACGGCGTAGTTACCGCTTGCGGCGAAGCCACTATAACGTACAAAAATCGCTCACGGCGTAACTACACTCGAACAGAGTTTAGCGATAGGACGCTGAGCGCTAAGCTCGCCTATCAGGCAGAGCATGAGAGCTCGGAGGCTAAACACAACCCGAAAGTTGGGTATAGAAAGCCCAGAGGTTGAGTAGAGAGCCTGGAGGCTGAGTAGAGAGCCCGGAGGCTGAACGACCACGAAGGGTCAGCCACGCATGATAATCAAGAAGAATAAAGCATATTACATGCAATGTATGCGTATAGGTATTTAATTACACTAAAACAAGCATTCGTCACAGGTCTAATACATGTACAGTCCTAGGCACTTGGCCACATACAAATACAAATACACTTGTACCAGTGTCCACACACGAATACAAATACACCAATACAAATATACAATTGCAGAAATTACACAATTTACACGAATAAAATACAATCACCCATCGAAACGGGGATACCCAGAAAGAGGCGAGAACACTCGCATAAAATATCTGAAAACACCGTAATTTTTCGAAATTCCAAATATGTGTGCACGGGCCCAGGCGATACCCACCATCACAAGAGAGAGGGTTTTATTTGTTGAAAGTAGCGAGAGATTAAGAGAGAGAAAGAAGAGAGTGTTTTCAGGAAAGAGAAAGAGGGACACTGAGAAGAGAAGAGAAAAGGAGGGGGAGTAGTGGCCGGCCATGGCCCGCCAAAGGTGGCCGCCGGCGGTCCTGGCCGCCGGCGGTTCTCAGACAGTGGAGAGAGAGGGAGAAAGAGAGAGGAGAGCGAGAAGAAAGAGAGAGGTGAAAAAAGAGAGAATGAGAGAGATCTAGAAGGGGCAGAGAAAGAGAGAGACTAAGAGAGAAGGGAGGAGGAGACTGGCCGGCGCGACGGCCGGCCAGGTGGTCGGCGGCGGCTCTGGCCGCTGCGGCCAGGATCCAAGAGAGAAGGGAAAGAAAGAAAAGAGAGAAAAAGAAAGAAAGAAAAGAAGAATAAGAAGAAAGAGGTAGGAAAGAGGGATGGTCGGTGGTGGTCCCACGGTGGAGGCGGCGGTCCCATGGTGGCGGCGGATCTGAGGAGGGAGGAGGAAAGAAGAAGAAGAGGAGGAGAAGAGAAAAGAAAATGAAAAGAAAAAGAAGAGGAAAAAGAAAAAGAGAGGAGCAGATGAGGTTCGTCGGACTTGGGGTGGTCGCCGGCAGGGCGGTGGCGCGGTGCCGCTAGCCTGGGCGGCGGTCGCCAAGGAGAAGAGAGGGAAAAGGGAAAGAAGGAAAGAAGAAGAAAAGAAAGAAGGAAAGAAAGAAAGAAAAAAGGAAAAGAAAAAGGAAAGAAAAGAGAGAGAGATGTGATGGGTTGATGGGACCGGCCCATGTGGGCGCGCGTGGGATCAGGGAAAACCAAAGAAAAATAAAGAAAATAAAGAAAGAAAGGAAAGATTCCAAAATAAATAATATTATTTTAATATCGGGAAATATCGACTATTCTAGAAAAAATACCCAAAAATACCTAGAGGTAGAAAATATCACTCTGAGGAATAATATGAAATTGATTTTCAGAAATAAAATTATATTTTCAAATTAAAATTTTTAGAATCAACCGGTTATACCGACCGACACCAAATCCGGTCGAGTTTTGATAAATTTAGAAAAATCTCTAAAAATGTACTAAGCTAAAAAAAATGATTTTAAGAAATAATGTGAGAATAGATTTAAGAAATTCAACTCCATTTATAAATTAAAAATCTGAGAATTGATCAGCGGCATCGGTCGATACCGCTTTTGAAGATTTTGCAATTTAATTTAGAAAATTTTAGAAAATCATGAAAAATATAAATATTAGAAAACAAATTTAAAACTGAAACTGGTCAAATCTGACTACTAGAAAGATCAAATCGAGTAATACACTAGAATCGGGTCCCCGGTTCAGATTAGAGCTGACTCCGAGTCCATGAATCCAGACCCAATGCAAAACAATCGCTTAAATAATCATAAACAAAAACAAATACGGGGAGTAAATCAAAAGTTACGATCAAAAAATCTGAATACGTATCTAAGTACGTAGCCTGGGAACGGAGTGTTACAAAATGGTTGTTGGATCAAGCTATAATTGCTCTTCATTAACGTTGTTTATACAAAGAATATAGAAATGAAAGCTTAGAAAATATTTATCATTTTATTTATGCAAAGTGAGAATGAACATGCAATTAGTTCAATGACATTTTCTGTTTGATGAGTATGCTGATTTTTCTTAGTTTTTACTTTGTACTTTATTGATCCATAGTTATATCGACCGATTCCGATACATATCAGTAAGATCGTATCGGATTTTGAGGTATCCGATATGATATTAACCCTGTAATATCCGATATCGGGGCCTTTATTGCTGATACATCTGAAATTGCCAAGATTGATAACTGATATTGCCAATATTGCTGTTAAAAATTATTAGCCGATATCAATACAGATATTGAGATTTTAAACCATGTATTGATCCCTTACTATTAGAATTATATAGGAAGTGTAGGATACGAGTTTAAAGATTAATTGTGCTAAAATGAAGCTTGTATTGAACATAGAGAGGATACTGATATAGCAAATATGACACACATGTTCTAAACATTGTACTTCAAATATTCAGAAGATTTTTTGCTTCTAATGCTTTTTTTAGCCTCTTTGTCCTTGTTGTGCAGTAAATAGTTCTAGCAAAATCACGGGCATGGTTTCAAATATCAGCCGACATATATCGGCAATATCATATTAGGTCTTGAGGTATTCACTACCTGGTAAGATATTAACCCTACAATACCGGCAAATATCGGTCTGATTTTGCCATATTGACGGTTGATTTTGACAATATTGATACTAAAAACCATTCGCTGATATCGACACTGAGACTTTAAACCATGATTACAGGTCACTAGACGATGATTTGCTGGATTATGATCAAGTTGAAGGAAAAATTTTGAGCCGTTAGAACAAATTTGTTATTTTTAAACTGAAGAACTATACATTGCTGACGCTATAAGCTGTAGGAATTAGAATGCAAAGATAATTATTGAAGAGTTAATGGTTGTTACAAAGTTGTATAAATAGATCATAAAGGAATGGCAACTTGAAGTGGTGTTTTGTAAATTGGAAATGAACATCTGTGGTGGCTAGGAATGTTGACTTTATTTGTTTACATGTCTGTAATCTGGTTTCTGTGTGGCTATGTTGAAGGCGACAAGGGGAAATTCATTAAGAAAAATGAGTAAGGATTTAAAATGATCCACGTAAATGCACAAGGATCACCTTTTGACTCACTTTTTGCTTAATCTTTCGCAACCTTCCACTTTTTCCTCTTGGATTTATCTACTATGGAGGCACTAAGGACCACTCGTTGCCATGTCTATTATATGTTCTAAGTGTTGGTATCACTTTAGCCAACAAGTTAACCTGATGAATGGTGGGCTAACAATGGTCATGCATGGCAACAACCAACCTTCCCTAAGCACTGATAGGAAGGTTTCATTTACAAAACTTTCGATGGTTGAAATAAGTAAAGTTTTCTATAAGGATTCTGATGAGGATCACTCTAGTTATTATTTAGTAGTCTTTTTTAGTCATTTTATTTAGTGTATTTTTTTTAGTCCAACATCGATTATGATGACAAAGTCTTCTTAAGAGCCTATATAAGGCCAAGAGTTGTAGTTGTTTGATCAGACTGATGATTTGATTCAATGAAGCTTTTTGTTTAACATGCTGATGTGCTATCCAATTTTGAATCTCTTGTATGTTGATTTGTGAGAGTGGAGAGAGATCACTTGGGTGTCGATTCTCGAATAAATCAAAATTTATCTTTATTTTCATTTTAAAATTAGTTCTGCATCAAATTGGTATCAGAACTAAATCTTGCTTTTTCTCTCTCCTTCCACAAAACAAACCCTAGCCTCAACTACAAAATCTCCAAAACCCTTATTTCACAAAATCTACAAAATCCTAGATTCTTCTCTATCTTTTTCTCTTCTCTAGTTCAAAAAAAAGAAACCCTAGATCGGATTTAATTCAAAAAGAGAAATAAAAATAAAATAAAAAAGCTATATTGTTCTTCTTCCCCAACCTGCCGCCATCTCTCCCACCTCCTCGTCACAACACCATCACCTTCACTCTGCAACCAGCTCTGTCATCTTTGAAACGTCGCCACAGCCTTCCTGCCGCCACAGAGTCATGCATTGCTGACATCCACAACTGAATGCGTCTTCTTCTCTCCTCGACGAACGACGTTGAGCAAAAATCCTCGATGTCGACTTCCCTCCTCTGTCTTCACCTCCGCTCGCCACTGATCCGCCGCCAAAGCCGCCAACCTCCAGGCCTCGTCATCACCGTGTCGTGCCGATCGCTGATTTTTGTCGCCAAACCTCCTCGTCATCGTGCAACCTTTGTCACTGTGAAATTCTTACATAGTAGCGTGGGTCTCGCCACTCGTCGATAGCCCTCGCCGACAAATCTCCTCGTCATCGTGCCGCCATCGCCACCTCAGCTCCACCACCAATGTTGTTCCGCCACCGCCACCGCCACCGCTACCGCCAGGACTACAAAGCCCTAGGGTGATCGGGGAGAAGAGAATAAGGTGGTAAATGGATTGTGGGTTTGATTTTCCAACCAGAATTCAATTGGTGATTGGGTTTAAGTTATCAAACCCGATAATGACCTGACTCGTTTCATTTGAATCCGACCCGATCCACCAATAGTTGTTGAACCCGCTACCAGGTCCAAGTCAAACCGACCCGCCTAGTCGTTGCTGGCGTCAGCAACTCATGTGCTGATGCCATCGGCTCAGATTGAGCCGCACCCGAGCCGAGTCGAGCCACCGCAGTCATCATCGAGCCACTGCTGACGTCACCCAAGTCGTGCTGAGTCATCGGCTCATTTCTGAGCCACACTGTTCACTGGGGCAACACAATGATATTCCAAAAGGCCGTTTCAGGCCCGTTCGGAGTCCGATTCGAGTTATATCTGAAGTGTTGAATTTGTAGCTGAGTCCCGGAAATACCGAAAGATTTTTTGCAGCTTTTGGATAGCAGATCCGGCCTCTACAAGCTCATGTCTGGTGTTGATATAGATCTTACATCAGTCCAACAACGCTTCAGGCCCCGTTTTCAGGTTGATTCGAATCTTATTCGAGTCGTTGAGATCTTTGAGGTAATTTCTGAGCTTAAGCATTGATTTTTTTCATGAGTTTTTACTTTTGTGGTATATATATATATTGATTGTGATGACAAAGAAGTTGAACGGGCTATGTTTGGGGCTATCTCATTTTTTCAGAGTTTTAATGATCATGACGGATAGGAAGCTTGAGAAAGTGATCTTGAAGATTTTTTAAGTTATTTTTCTCCTACAACTGATGAAAAATGCTGCTATGTCAGATTTAAGTTGGATGGAGAAGCTTATTATTGGTGGAGAGATAATCATAGATTATGTTATTGGTTTATCTTGCAAGGCCTTCTTCATGCTCGGTATGCTCCACCCGTTTAGTCATCTGGGCCAGATTGCAGAGAGCCTAGTGTTGAGTAAGAGCCTGAGCCTTAAAGCCAACCAATCACCGATCCTTTCACTGCAAAAGTTGAGGCAGATCCAGAGCCTTCAGTCATTGCTGAACATGACATTCTTGATGAGTCAGAATCAGAAGTTGCTTCTGAGTTAGTGCTATTGCAAGAAGAATCTCCTTCTCGGCCACAAAAAAAGGAAGAGCCTCTTATTGAGTTTCTGTAGATCTCTCAGCGGAGCCTACTATGGAGCTATTGCCATTCTCACCAGTTATGAGAATTTCATTGTCTCTGTGATTGCCTGACACATACGACTCTTTGCAGATTTTTCTACAGCAGACATGTTCACAGGGATGAAGATTCTTATGCTGCAGAGTACAATCGATCAACTTCAGCAGAGATAAATTGCATCGGCATGCTGCATGTATCTTTCTCGAGTTACCATTGACTGCAGCCGCTTTGTCACGGAAGTCAGTTCCTCCCCCACTACCATGGTTCAGACATGATAAGTTGATGCAGGTTGCACGACCTCCATCATGGCCCGATTGATGTGAGATATAGTTCAGCTCTACCTAATCGTGTCTGTTATTGTTACCACTGAATTCACCAAAGATGAATGTTTTTAAGCCGGAGAGTGATAATGATCACTCTAGTTATTATTAGTAGTTTTCTTTAGTTATTTTATTTTATTTAGTGTTTTTTTAGCCTCAATCAGTTATGATGGGAAAGTCTTCTTTATAGGAGCCTATATAAGGTTAAGAGTTGTACTTGTTTGATTAGACTAATAATTTAATTTAATGAAACTTTCTGTTTGACATATTAATGTGCTATCCAATTTTGAATCTCTTGCATGCTGATTTGTGAGAGTGCGTGAGAGATCACCTGGGTGCCGATTCTCGAATTAATCAAAATTTATATTTATTTTCATTCTAAAACTAGATTTGTATCAGATTCCACCCTCCTCTTAAAGACGAAGAAAAACTGTCACTAACTCAGAATTGTAATAGTTAAGGCTTTTCCTTCACATGTGCACATTTACCCTCCCACACTTGCTTTAATTCATACAAGATAGTTTCTTTTTTGGAGTTTTTTAAAAATCTGAGCAAAAGAACCCAACAAGTATCAGAAAGCTCTTGTACCTGTAGATTCATCAAATGTTAAAACACAAGATTTCTCTTGTTCTTTTCTTAGTAATTTGTTATGAAAGAATGGAGGTAAGATCAGGTTATTCTGTTTGGATGAGAAGCATGGAACTTAGTTTTGAATTCAGATATACACGAGCAACGTCAAGCATTTTAGCATAAGAACAATTGCTTTGGGTAAGCTTAGTCACCAGCAAAATCATTTGTTTGATTTGTGCAGTGAGGAGAGATGTTGCATATCTGAATGGAGGCTTGATACATCCTCTTTGGAGATTTGTTTTTCTAACCACTTACCATTTACTTCCTTTCCCTATGTTTCATGAATTTTAACTTTTATGTGAGATGGGGATATTTGCTGGACTGTTGCAAGCACCTCATTGAAACTTGAGAAATTCAAGATTTTTAGAACTTTCCAGTTTGCTCTGTGACTGCCTGAACTCATATTCAACTTTTCATAATTTGATTGTATTTGACTGAAGGACATTGAATCATTATGTGCTTGTAGAGCTTTTTGATGATAGGAAGCTTCTGATGTGACGTTTAATGTCAGATTTGGAACCTGAATTTATCTTGGAAGGTTTTTCAATCCTCACCTTCTTAGTGGACAAGTATTTTCAGGAAATCCAAAATTATAGTTGAACTGTAGGCTTTAAGGACTGTCTTATGTTACATGATGAAAACTATCTCTGTTTCTTTTTGTTTGGTGTAGGTCGGAGAGAGTTTGCGGACTTGTAAAAAACATGTCTCGTTGGTGCAGTTATATTTGGTAAAATATGATAGTAAGGTCATTTTGGCTTTTGTAATATTAAATCCAGATGATTTTGGTTCCTGTATTTGGAAACATGTAATTGCAAATTCAAACTGTGTTGTCTGGTTCTTTGTAATTGTGAAGCAAAATGTCACTGGAGAAGGTGATGGCACGTGATATTATACCTTCCATTCAAGAATAGTGGCTTGGTAATTCACACAATTTAAGAGTTATTCCAGAAAGTTATAATTGGAAATCTAGCTGTAGTTGCAAATCTACAAATTACAGCAAACCAAATATTTTATTTGCCTCAAAACACATATTTGGAATCCCTGGATTGAAGATTTCAAGAAACCAAATGTACCCGTATATGGTGTGACTGGTGTCCAATTTTTCAATTTTACTTGCTTGTGGCAGTTGGTTAAATAAATAAACAAATAACCCCTCGCTATACCTCAGACTAGATCTTTTTTTAGTTGTCTGAGCGTAGCTTTGTTGCTATACCTATTACTCTTCAGCTGAGTTTATCCATTTATAATTTTATCCTCTACAGCTTTTATTATTCTTTGTTGTCTCCTTTGATTTTTCTATCATAAAATTGAACTGCAATTAATTTTATTTTCTGATGCTCAGAAGGCAGAGGTTTTCTATTAACATATCTGTTTTTTTTTCTGAATATATATTATGTATGATATCTTTCATCTATCTACCATTTGACTTTCGTGCAATTTTGTTTGTTTAGATAACCTGTCACTATTTCCATTGGAGGAAAGGAACTCCATTTGTGATGATCAGGGTGTCTATAATCGTTTAACTTGGTGGGAGCAGATGGACAATGGCAAGCAGCTTACTAGAAACAGAAAATTTTTGACTACTGTACCCGTGGTGCTGTGAGTATCTTTTCCATATTTGTTGAACTGAATCTTAGAATTGAGTCAATAATATAATTTCGTCTAGGCATAAGAAAAGCTTATAATTTTTGAGGATGGCAGATTCATTTCTTTTCTTTTCTTTATTTTTTTTGATCTGAGATTATGGTTATTGGTAAATCTTTTTGGGCATATATAGATATTAGATATCGTATTTTGCGTTTTGTCTGTATAATAACTATGCATTTGAAGTTAATTAGTTGTTTCATATGATGTAATTTGCTATGAAAAATGTGCAGCGATGCCATGAAAAGTAATCATTAAATGTTAGCGTAAAGTATTATCAATTGAGAGAGAGATAGAAAATACATAATGATGTTGATTTGAAGCCATTACTTTCCTTAACAGTTTGTAGGTCCCAAAGTACTAAAAAAAAAGTGTCAACCTGATGTCAGTCTCCTGTGAATTGATTCTGCATTCCTGAATCCCAACCTAAATAAGGCATGACAAGCACGGGAGATACCATTAAACCTAGAAGGCCTGATGTGCATCCTAAGGCTCCCAGAAGTAACCATCTTGGAATGGTCATTGATGGAGAGAAATTGAGTAAATTCAGGAAGAAAACTTTTTCATCTTGGTGCACAATTAATAAAGCGAGTTAAAGTGAAACACGACCCAAAATGAAGAGGAATCATCTAGATGCAGTTTTACAAACTACAAGATGGAAATTCTTGTGTGTTGTTTAGCATGCTTCTGAGGGATGCAAAACTCCTATAATAAATCTCAACGTTTCCCGTTTGTCGCCTGGACTACAGTTACATTCTAGGGAAAATTTTGTAGGTTATAATATATCTTGATTTCTTCCCTAAATGCACTGAACTTTCTTTTCTTTTATTTCCTTACCCCCCCCCCCCCCCCCCCCCCACCCCCACCTTATCCTTAATTTTATGGGACTTTGAAAGGTTGCTTGGTCAACTGTATAACATAAATCAACTGATTGAGCATCTACACATACTTCAGCAAGTCTTTTTGCACAAGAATTTTGCATCAACCCGTTCAAGGTTGATGCCTGGTTGACAACCATTAATTAAAGCTTCATCAATCCCATACTCGTATCCTTGTATAGTAGTTGCCAATTGTCCTTGCCAATGTACAAAATAATGATATAGGTAATGTTGTTAAACTTTCATAATTTATCAGTGAATTGTGATATTGCCTTTGTTAATTTGGCAGGTATTTGATTGCCTCACACACGACAGACTACCAGCATCCTATGCTCTTCCTCAACACCCTTGCTGTTTTTATTCTCGAGATTGCTAAGTTCCCAAACATGCACAAGGTCCGCATCTTTGGAATTAATTCAGATCGTTAAAGGTATCACTGAGATGCTTCGCAGATTCCTTCTCCGCAAGCCTCTGCTCATACTTCATATATGAATATTCTTTTTCCGATCAAGCTCAAATCGAAAGAAGTGGAAAGTTTTGTACTATAACAAGTGGACAGCTCTACGCAGTGGAAGTTGAAGTCTCCATAATCTTCATCCTTCAGTTCTCACTATGGTTTAATTGAAAGTTCATCAATTTTGATATCTTTATGTTGTCATTTAACATCCCAATGGTTTGTTTGTCCCTGTGATTTTTGGATATTTTCTTGATCACAGGAAGCCCTTTGATGTTCTAGGACATTACTGTTGGCTACGAGGGTATGGACTGCTGCGCGAATAGCCTATGTAGTGATTAACAAAAAATGTGCACGTAGACTGGAATGTAATAGCTTTTGGTAAACCCCCACTTGGGTCTGTTTGGATTTGAAGTTATTTATAACTGTACTTTGTGCTATAGTATAGTTTTATATTTGCAAACTGTACTTTGTAAATCTTTAATTTTAGTTTTCTAAATTACAACTACTAATTTTATGTTTTGCTTCGATACAAAATAGAGTTGTCTCAAGCTCTTATTGATTCCTTCGTGTATTGGAGTTAAGAAATTGGAAAATTTGCAGTTAAGACTAATTTTGAAGACAACTAAACAAGCCACAGATTTAAACAAACCTCAGATTGTTTTTTTTTTTTTTTTGGGAGTAAAGAGACTTAATTATAGAAAAAGAAAGCTACAGTTTAAAAAAACCTCCAAAGCCAACAGACCTTAAAATGTTTTCCCCAAACGCTCTCTAAAGTGTTTCTCCCAAATGACACTTTGTGCACTAAAGTTGTAATTTTTTTTATTAAGAAAAACACGGAGGCTTACATCACAACCCCAAGTGAGGAAATAAATCGTCATCATAGTAAAAGAAAGAAACTTCTACGAGGGAAACACATGATGCAACAACCATGAATCGCAACAAGAACCTCCATGAAACTGTTATTAGTCTCCGTGTATAGCCTTCGTATGTCGTGAGTGAACCTCCACGAACCAATAGACAAGCTTAATGACCTCCGTACACTGTGAAGTCTAACTGTTGTGTAATACACCTCTTAGTACACCTTGTAAATTTATTTTGAAAAATCCCCTCATTTACCATAGATGGGAGCGACCTCCCACAAGAGAAGAAAGTGAAATACCGCTTGAGCAATCCTCAGTTAGCCTAAAGCTGCAATTAATTTACTAGAGTTAAAATTTGGATTTTGATCTCAACGACCTGATTGGATTTTTCATTTCATCCAGTGATTTTGTAGTTTGTTGCCCAAGTTATCACTTATCAGCAAATGTGGGGAAAACTGTGATTGAATTGCGTGTACCAATGTGATAGCTTTGTTTCTGAGAGGCTTTGGAGGGTTGCGACCGCTCAAGGAAGCTTGATCCGAGGGATAACATTTTTGGCGTGGAAGCTGGGTTAGCTCTGAGTCAAAGCTTAGAAAAGCTCAACAGTATCACTGTGAGCTCTACCTCAGTTATTTGAACTTGGCAGATGAGGCAGCAATTGCAATATGTAATGTTACTGGAGAAATCCTTGCCTGCTCTTGAGGTTTTGGGATGGCTGGAAATTGTTGATTTTTTGAATTAAAATAAAAGGAAAAGCTTTCATTTTAAAATTTATTTTATCAAATCAATTTTGATCAAGTCTCAAGATTTAAGTTAGTTGAGAAAATATCTTAACTGCTTGGATTTTCTATTGGAGTTGTTACAACAACTTGGGATCTAAGTCTATAAATAGACTCTTAGTCCAATAACAAGAGACACAACTCATTTCTCTTTTTTAAAATATCAGTTATCACTTCAATCTTCATCTTAGAAACTAGAATGTTTAGGTAATTCAGTAATTGCATATGTTTTAAATTAAAGCTGCTTAAGTGCTTAAGCATATATATATATTTAATATTTTTCTTCTCACTAGTCTAGGCCCTAGGGCATCACCCAAAGGAATTTGAAAAATGAAAGAGAGCTCTAGGCCTCCATTGGCACCGTCAAGCTCCCGACCTCCTTCTTCGGGCCATCAACCTCCCGGCCTCCTTTAGCACCATCAAGCTCCCGACCTTCTTGGCACCATCAACTGCACCTCAAGCATCCCCGTCGCCTCCCGAACAGTTGACAACTGGCTCATCTTCAGGTTCAGTTGAGGTTAGTTGATTAATTTTAAGCTTTTCTAAATTTTAATTTACTGAAATTCTAAATCTTGTAAATTTAAAATATATGATAATAATTACTTATCTAAATTTAATTTTTCTGTACTCTGTAGGTTGATTAAGGAAAGAATCTAGCGGAGTCTCAGCCTACTAACAAAACCAAGAGAAAGAGCTTAAGGAAAAGATCTACGGTATGGTTGCATTTTAAAACTTTTCAAGAAAATGGACATGTTAAAGCTGAGTGCAAGTATTGTAAGAAAGTGTACAATACTGATCCACGTGTGAATGGTACATCTACATTGCATACTCATGCGGAAAATTGTAAGAAGAACTTACATAATGAAGAAACCCGACAAAAACTGTTAAGTTTTCAACAACCAATAGGAGGAAGTAGTGGAGAAGGTAGTCTTAGCAATTGGGAGTATGATGAAGTGGCTATAAGAAAAGCGCTTGCATACTTGATAATTCTTGATGAACAACCATTCAAATTAGTGGAAGGTGTTAGATTCCGATACTTCATGTCTATTGCACGTCCTAGATTTCATCTCCCATCCCGTTGGACAATCCAAGAGATTGTTACCAACTTTACATTGATGAGAAGGAAAATTTAAAGAATTTATTGAAAGCTACATGTCAAATGGTATCTTTTACAACAGACACTTGGACTTCTATTCAAAATATCAACTACATGTGTCTCACTGCACATTGGATTGATAATGATTGGAAATTAAACAAAAGAATTTTAAACTTTTGTCCAATTCCTAGTCATAAGGTGACAACTTGGTAGGGCGGTGGAGAGATGCTTGGTAGAATGGGGGATTGAAAATGTCTTCACCATAATCGTTGACAATGCATCTTCTAATGATACTTGATTGGCTATTTAAAGAAAAGGCTTAATAATTGGAATGGAACAATGCTACAAGGGAAATACCTTCATATGAGGTGTATTGCGCACATTATTAATCTTATTGTTAATGATGGGATTAAAGAATTGAGTTCTTCTGTTGCTAGGGTGCGCTCAGCCGTGAAGTATGTGAGGAATTATCCTTCTCGATTACAAAAGTTCAAGAATTGTGTTGAGATTGAAAAAATTGAATGGTCTAAAACCTTATGCTTAGATGTGCCTACTAGATGGAACTCCACATATTTGATGTTGAATACCGCATGCAAGTATGAAAGAGCTTTTGAAAGGTATTGTGATGAAGACCCATTTTTTAGAAATCAAGTGTTAAGTGGAAATGAAAACAATGAGTTGTCGTCAGAGGATGATTGGACTAATGCAAGAAGGTTGTGCATTTTTCTTGAAAAGTTTTATGAACTCACTTTGCGTGTTTCTGGTTCTTTGTATGTAACTAGCAATAGTTTTTCTTCATGAAATTAGTAATGTCGCTTGTGAGTTGATAGATCAACAAGAAAGTGGAGATTTAGAATTGAGGAACATTGCCCACAAAATGCAAGAGAAGTTCGACAAGTATTGGGGGAGTTGGGAGAAGACTAACATGTTGATTTACATTGCCGTGCTTCTTGACCCCCGATATAAGGAACAATATGTACAATTTGTTCTTGAACTTCGTTATGGTGCAAGTGAAAGTTTAGAGAAGATGAAGATTGTAAAAGAAGCCGCATCATTATTATTTAATGACTACAAGATAAGGTATGAAAGTTCAAACGAGCAATCGAGTGAGATGGCCCAATCTTCAAGCAATATTGCCAATGTTTCCTCTTCCTCTTCTCAATCATTAGATGTAAGGAGTCGCTTTAAAAGGATGAGAGCCGGTGTTGGAGGTGAGGAGACAAAGACAGAATTGGAGAAGTTTTTATGTGAAGATGTCAAAGATGATCTTTCTACATTTAACATCTTGGAGTATTGGAAAGTTAATAGCTCAAGATTTCCTATCCTACATCGAATGGTTCGCGATGTGTTAGCGGTTCCCATCTCCACCGTTGCTTCCGAATCGGCATTTAGTAGTGGTGGTCGTATCCTTGACCCGTTTAGGAGTTCATTGACTCCAAGAATGGTCCAAGCTCTTTTATGCACCGAAGATTGGTTTCGGGTCACAATGTTATCAACAAAGATTAGTATTGAAGAAGACTTGGATGCTCTTGAAACACATGATATAGGTAAATTTTTTTTGGATTTTAATATCTGATTCAATTATTGGTTTTTAATTTAATAGATTACTTTGTTTCTTAAAATAAATATTCATTTCTTTTGATTATAGATTTGTCTAAAATGACATCGGAACCAACAATCACGGAGGTTTAAGAAGAGAAGAAGAGTAGAACAAGTTGTTGCTTTTAATTACAGTAATGAACTGGAGAGTGGAGACTGGAGAGTCTGGAGACTGGAGTACTTATGAGCTTTGCTATTTGGACACTTTGGACTGTAATATTTCAATTTGCATTGTTTTGGAGTGTTTACAGTCCAAACTTTGGACTGTAAGTCTGTAATATTGCTGTTTATCCTGTTTTGAATTTGGACTATACTATTTTTGGCTGCCCCTTGTGTATTGGCCAGTATGGGGATTGGGGCCTCTGTTTTGTTGATACATATGATGATATGATTGCTAATGCCTGGCCCTTGTGCCTGATTGCCTGGCCCTTGCCTGGCCCTTGCCTGGCAGGCTGGCACTTGTGTCTGATGTATCATGTATATGGGGCCTCTCTTTTGTTGATACATATAGTTTGCAAAATGCAAACCTGACTGTGGCTGTGATGCCTGATTGTCTGATTGCCAGTAATTATGGGGGCCTCTCTTTTGTTGATACATATGATGATATGATTGCCTGACCCTTGTGTCTGATTGCCTGGCCTTTTTGTCTGATGTATCATGTATATGGGGCCTCTCTTTTGTTGATACATATAGTTTGCAAATGCAAACCTGGCTGTGGCTGAGATGCCTGATTGTCTGATTGCCAGTAATTATGGGGGCCTCTCTTTTGTTGATACATATGATGATATGATTGCCTGGCCCTTGTGTCTGATGTATCATGTATATGGGGCCTCTCTTTTGTTGATACATATAGTTTGCAAAATGCAAACCTGGCTGTGGCTGTGATGCCTGATTGTCTGATTGCCAGTAATTATGGGGCCTCTCTTTTGTTGATACATATGATGATATGATTGCCTGACCCTTGTGTCTGATGTATCATGTATATGGGGCCTCTCTTTTGTTGATACATATGATGATATATTGATATGATTGCCTGGCCCTTACCTGGCCCTTGTGTACTGTCTGATGTATCATGTGTATGGGGCCTCTCTTTTGTTGCAAAACCTGTGATAGTGTGATGCGGCTGATGCCTGATTGCCTTGGCCCTTGTGTTGTGTATGGCCAGTAATTATGGGGGCCTCTCTTTTGTTGATACATATGATGATATGATTGCCTGGCCCTTACTTGGCCCTTGTGTACTGTCTGATGTATCATGTATATGGGGCCTCTCTTTTGTTGCAAACCTGTGATAGTGTGATGTCTGATTGCCTGGCCCTTGTGTGTATGGCCAGTAATTATGGGGGCCTCTCTTTTGTTGATATATATGATGATATTGATATGATTGCCTGGCCCTTGCCTGGAGTGGCCCTTGTGTCTGATGTATATGGGACCTCTCTTTTGTTGATACATATGATTGCCTGCCCTTGTTCGTGTAATTTTCAGTTTGCAAACCAGACCGAAAACCGCAAAGCGTATTCGGTTTGGTGTAATGTTCGGTCTGAATGAGGTTCGGTTCGGTTCGGTTCGGTTCTGAACATGCGTTATTTTGGACCGGTTTGCAATTTTGTAAAGAAAAAGTGCACCGCACCGCCCGATGCTCACCCCTACTAACCAGCTAAAAATAAGATAACCAATTACATAACCAGGTAAAACAAACTAAAAATAAAATAAACCAATTACATAACCAACTAAAACAAATTAAAATAAAATAACCCAACTATATAATCAAGTAAAACAAATTAAGATAAAATAACTAAACTACATAACCAAATAAAATAAACTAATCAACTAGATATCCCCATCATTTCCCTAGAGTTAGAAAAAAATTTGATCTTTTCGAGTGTAAATCTCCTTGGCTTTCAATCGAGCTATTGTAACATTCGTGAACCCAGCAGGTGTGCATCAAGACTGAATCAAGGCTGCGGATTTCGATGGAGAAGAGAGGTTGAAGATCGGTGGCAGGGAGGAGCCTTCGTCATTGAGAGGCAGTAGAGGAGCCTTCATCGTCGGGAGACAGAGGAGAAGAAGGGGAGCAACTATCGGCGTTGAGAAGCTAGCGGCGGCAGCATGGTCAGGTGCTCTTGAAGAAGAGGATGAACAGAACAATGGGATATCAAAATTTCTTCGAAGGTTTTTTGGATAGATTTTTGGGATTTTGTTTGGCAAGATCTAGGATTGACAAGGGAACTAGAGTATTGTGAAAATTTAGTGGATAATAGGTTTTGTAGAATGTAGAGGAAAAGATCAGGATTTAGCTCTGACCAAACTGATAGGGTAAGAACTATAAGAAAAGAGATAATTGAGAACGAATAATAGGAAATCTCAACTTAGATTTTGGGCCTGTTTGTTTCGTTGCAAACGTCGCAAGTCGTAAGTCGTAAAATGAGAATGGAAAAAGTGAACTGTAGCAAAGAAAATATATTGTGTTTTACGGTGTTTAGTTGATAAAGTGAAAGTGTAAATGGTAAAGTATATTGTATTTTACGGTGTTTGGTTGATAATGTAAAAGTGTAAATGGAAAAGTTGACCACAAAATTAACTGTAGCAGTGATTTAAATATTATAAAAACTATTAAATTAAATCTACTATTGCAAATTAAATTGTATTATAAATTGGAGATAAAAATTAATAATCTTAATATTTTATTTATAACAATAATATTAATAAAATATTAGTATAAATAGTAAAATATTACTAAAATATTAACTAAATAAATAATATAAAATTTTAAGAAAATTTAAAGAACATTAATAAAATTTTAAGAATACTAATAAAATATAAATATTAAAAAATCTTACAAAAATAATAAAATATAGTTATAATATTATAATATTAAAATACTTGAAAATTATTATAATATAAATTTTATTATAATATTATTGTAATATTATAGAAATATAAAATTAACAAAGTAAAATATAATTATAATTTAATTATAAATTATAATTATATTATTATTATATTGAATTATTATTACAATATTAACATAATAAAATATTAATATAATAATAAAATATATTATGATATTAATAAAGTAATTTTTTATATTAAAAAATAAATAATTAAATATATAGTAAAGTATAATATTGTTATATTAATAAAATATTAACTCTAAATAAAATAATAAAAAGTGGAATAAGTATTAATAAAATAATAAAGTATTAAATAAAATATTAAATATTAAATATTAAAAACAATAAAAAATAAAGATTAAAATATAAAATAATTAAATAATTAAATAAGAAATTGAACACTATTTAAATATTAAATATTTAATAATATTAAATTATATATAGATTATCAAGTAACTGTTTTGAACTATAAGTGTATTACAAGTGAGAGTTACATGACCACAAAATTAACTGTAGCAACTGCAAGTGGGAAAATATGAGTGTAAAAGTGAGATTTACATGACCACAAATTTAACTGTAGCAACTGCAAGTGGGAAAAGAAGAGTTGCATTTTGCAACTTGTTTTTCAGCGAAACAAACAGCGGAAAATGGAAAAGAAGTTTTACGACTTGCGTTTTGCGGCGTTTTGCGGCGAAACAAACACGCCCTTTGTAATACAAGAAAATTGTCGGGACTCTCTCTCTCTCTGGGACATCTCACACAAAACCACACTGGCTACACAAAAACTTAAGCAAACATTTTTCATTAAGCAACAACTGAGAATTTTTGAAGCAGTATTTGTCTTTTACATGCTTACATCACATGAGAATTCTCATAACAACTAATGTGAGAACAAGATAAAATAAACTAACTACACTAGCCAACTAAAACAAATTAAAGTAAGATAAACTAACTACATAACAAACTAAAACAAACTAAAGATAAAATAACTCAACTACGCATATAATTAACTAAAATAAGTTAAAATAAAATAACCCAACTACATAACCAATTAAAACAAACTAATAACTGTGCCCGTCATTTTTCTTTTTTTCTTTTGAGGTCTTGGACTATTTGATCTCAGAGAGATTTGTAGTAATCTTGTTTTTCAGCAACATTATTAGTATACTCTCCTTGTGAAATGCAGAGCACTTCTGCCGCACTCTTTATACCAGAAAGAACAGTACTTCTGTTTCAATATGCCATGAACTGGTTTTAGCATTGTATAACTTGTACATGGCTTGTTTTTTTGAGAAGAAAAATCATGAGGCCAGGAAGACTCCTTAGCGTTCCATTAATAATTATTAACAAAACATTCCAAACGAACGAGAAGGTTACACAATTGTAAAATACAAATTTGAATCTTCAGAAGAAAAAAAAAGAAAAAAATACAAAGGTTAACTGAAACCACCAACGCCATGTTGATGGCTCCGCCGCGATACAAAGTCCAGCGTCCACCGATCCGTCGTAAAACTCCGCTACTGCTCTCCATCCTTTTCCCCATCAAACCGCACCTCTTTGAAAAACCCTTCTCCTTCCATCATAGTCCTCTCGCTGTAAGGAAGCACATCACTCGTCAAGTAGCTCTTCTAACCGCTTTCTCTTTTTTCTTCTTCTTACTCTTCTCGTATCACTCGAGAGGAACAAACCCAAATAATCCTTAAACTCGCTCTAAAAATACTCCTGAGCCACCCGTTCCAGCAAGGCCTTTTCACTAGAATTTTCATGAGTCGTCTCATCAATATAAAGCCCATTAAGAGATTGATCCGACTCAGTAGCCGCTGAAGCCCAGCTCACGAATTCCACCAACTTCCTCCGGACGATGTGACCCCATTAAGAGATTGTACATGGCTTGTTTGTAACCTGATGTTCAAGTATTGTAGATTGATCTGTTTGTAGCTCTAAGGCTTGAGCTTTTGATACTGTGTCATCCTGTGATTTTGAGCTTTTCTAGCATCTGAACCAGATTTCAGTAGGCTATGTGATATTCTACTGTAAACTGTTGTCCAGGGTTTATAATTATAAGAAGGGATAATGCATAGCAAATGGGAAACCCACCACCATTTCCTATGAATATTTCAATTTTGAAGCAAAAGGACAAAGAATGTGAAGCTGTTTGTGAGTTTCTAATATGTACTGAGATTTACTTTGGGGTTTGATGACCATTGGTTTACTAGTAATCTGTGGTCCAAAATGGCATATAAAAACGTGTGATATTGGAGGATGTATGTATCTTGCATTTGCTTCCAATTATGTTCATTGAATAAGATTTTATTGTCCCTCAGTGTGGTCATCCGGCTAGGCCTTAGATTGTTAGAGCTCTGCTTGCTCACAAGTCGGCGATTCGAATCTTATCCCATGGATATATTTAGATAAAGTTTAATTCCGGTCACTCTGACTATTGATCAGATCTCGGGTTTGCTTCTCGGTGATCTTCAGTAATCGTCAGTTGAATCCCGACATGCAGTGATTTTCTTAAAAAAAAAAAAACCCCGAGAAACAGACCACAGTTGATGTCGCAGAATCACACAAAAGATCTCAAGAAGGATCTTCTGTAGTATTTTAGTGCGGTAATCTGTGCATTGGTAATCAATATTGACAATTGTTATTCTTCATGGTAATCAGTACTTTCAAAATATATGAATATAAAACAGATTTAATGGATTAAAAATTTCTAATTTTTGAACAACAATGTCATCCAATTTGAAACCAAGATACTCGGAGAAACAGACTTAGAAGAAGGCCTGAACCATAGCTTAAAATCTCTTTATCGACATCATTATTGGCTAATGATTTCTAATATCACACGCTAATTCCGACGAGCTAATATTGTCTCAGTTGTTTTAAAATCTATACAGTATTATTTATATATTACATTGGTAAATATTAAAAATGCGGTGCTGCCGAAGTTTTCAACAAGTAAGTCGAGCACAGATGGGAATATGAAAACTTGGGCTCTTTTTGACTTTTGAAAAAAAAAAAAGGGAATGTGTGTGGACTCTACTCGATCAAGTTTTCGGTATTTTCTAAGCTAAAAGCTCAAAATTTTGACACGCAATTGTAGCCGTAAAAACTGAGTTGGAAGCCTGTAAGAGAGTTTCCTTCTCACTTTTCACAGCAAACAAAAGAGTGGATGTATGGAAATACATGTGGAGCCACGTGTCATGGAGTTTCGCCAGGGCAAACAAACATGGCCTTTATCACAAATCGTGCTTACGTGTGGAGACTGGAGAGAGGTCACACTCTAGTCACTTATCTGCGGGTCTAAAGGGAACATCAAAAACACTCGATCGCGGACAGATGCCCATCCGGACGTGTCCACAGTAGTAGATAAACACGTGTCTCTCGCCGATCTTCATCAATCAAAAGTGGACCGGGCCTTTGTTAAAAAACGGTGGGCTCAACCCATTGAGAACGTGCTTTCAGTTTCATTGTGGGCTCTCTTGCACATCTATCCACTGATTCCCCCATAATGCAGCTAAGGCCCGAGTCTGTGTCGTTGGCGAGTCACGTGATGAGGACGGACCCACGTATCTCTCAGTAGAGTGTCGAACTGGGGCCAACAAAGTCGGTCATTTTTTTCCTTCCCCCCACCCCCCCCCCCCCCCCCGCCCCTCCTCCCCTTTTTTTTTATGAGAAATTTGAGTTAATTGGGATTTATAAGGCTGTGGTCCACCAAGGGACAAGGACAAGGCCAAGGGGCACGCGGTTTCAACCGTTAACCGTGACGCCAAAAGGAATATTCTTAGATTCCACACATTACCAATATGTTATGATCTTTTATTTTTTTTTAATATTTATAATAACGACTGGTCCATAACATTCTGTAATTTCATATTTACTTCTCAATTGCAATATGCAGGAACAACCATGTTTGCATATGTAAGCGGCATTTAGTACCAAAAGAAGGGAATGAGGCCTAAGTCACTGGTAATAGAATGAAAGTGAATTGTGAGGAGTTTCACGTTCAAGCCCGGATAAAGTTATGTGTATCAAAAAAAAAAAAAAAAAGTGAAAAGAAAAATGATCAAAAAGAAAAAAAATGCATTCTAGGTTAATATGAGGGGTAGTGACACAGACCAAGACCTATGGAATAGTGTCATCCATCAGTTGAAGGACAAGAAGAGATGGTACAAACTAGTTATCTCTCTTATTTTACTCCCTCTTAATCAATAGTAGATTAGTGGTTTGAGACAATTGTTCTAATTAATATTACTTATTAGATTAGAAGAAGATGATAGTTAAGTAAAGAAAAGTTTATTGCTAATCTTCTTATTTTTGCTAGTAAAAAAATTATAACTTGTTTATTATGCTTTAGAAATATGTGTAGTTTTCTAAAATATCAAATCTTTTGATAGTATAAAGAATTTTCTATAATTAATTCTGAAAAATTTGCAATTAAAACTATAAGCAAATGAAATCCAGGCTTGCTACTTTTACAAATCCGGACACATTAAATATCAGTTATTAGTCAAGGCTTTTTTGCTTATTATATATCTTTTTATTTTTCTAAGTTACATATTTCATTTTGTCATCTTGCATATTTTGCATTTGTTTTCTTTGAGTAAATCTAAGAATAGAAGAATGTAACTAAGACCTAATCATCATCACCATTACTGTTTTATTTTTCTTTAATCAGAAATCTTTTGTGATTTTACTCTCTTATATTAATATACCACTTGGCCTTAGCAGCAAAACTCTGTTGATCAATAATATAAGAAACTCAAGACTCCTGACCTACTTCATTTGTAAAATTCATAGGTGCTAAACTGCAAAATTGTTAAGAATTTAAAAATTTGAAAGTAAGTGATCGTCATCGTCCGCAAAATTTACCAAGTCAAAGGGGTCAGCTCCACATCAAATATCCAAATAATATATAGAGACCACAAAATGCGGAACAAAATGAATTTGACGTACAGTGTCTGGATAAGTCCCACTTGCAATATCTCTAACCATAACCTACGCACACCCACGTCATCGCCCTCCGACCCCCATCCAATCTTGTCCACGTGTCTTCCTTCCAGCCGTTCGAATCTTTCACTTACCACGTGTCAAACAGCGGATCCCACGACGAAACCTCTGCTCCAAGCGAGGGGCAGCCCCTTCGGGTAACATCCACATTATTTATCCTGCACCGAAACCTACACCCAGAGGCACACCCTCTATTGACAGGCTTAAGTGGGTGAGGACGCGCATACTCCCTTGTCCAGAGTTTTATTATCCATACTCGGTAATAAATAACGTTATCTAGAAATTATTATTATCCGCCACCTTGCACTATTTTATTAATACATAAAAAAATTACTTTATTTGATCATCATTTTATTCGTCTATGTAAGCAGCGCTCTATCCTTGAATTGGAATCTTTCTGTCTTGTCTCTTTGATTTTTTTGTTGAATTCGTGATCGATCGAGCGATGCCGATCGCGCTGGAGATGGGAGGCGAGATCAAGCGGTCGGGATTCGCTCGGGGCATCGCGTGCACGCCGATCTACGAGTCGCCACAGATTGCCGGAGAGGGGAAGCGGGTGAACTCTCCGGCGGCGGCCGCGGCGGCGGAAGAGGCGTCGACGTGTACGTCGTCGAGTTCTTCTTCAATTGGGAGGAACAGTGAGAGTTTTGGATCGGATGGGGAGGATTTGGCGGGAGAGAAGGAGGTGGAGAGCCCTTACAAAGGGCCGCTGGGCGCTTTGGAGTCTTTGGAAGAGGCGCTTCCAGTGAGGTGAGATTTTTACCTTCCCCCCTTTTTCCCGATTGCTTTGCTTCTTTAAGGTGTTTATTTGCATGATTTTAGTTGCAATATCTATTATTTTTGTTGATTTATTTAAAGGTTAATTTGGTATAAGTAGATCGAAATCTGATAGTTGAATAGGTAAAAAATAAAAAATAAAAGATCTCATTTGCCAGGGAAGAAAGCTTGAAACTTGTTACTTTTGTGTTTTGTGACTAATTGATATTGAATTTGTTAAGCTTGGATGGAGACCGTTTTCAATGTATTGGGATGAACTTGTGAAAGAAAAATTGCAATTTTTTTGCTACTGTTTATTCTTGATTACCTAGGAATAATTGTAATTTTGAAGTCTAGTAAATAGATTGAAGCAATGGATGAAATTGGGAGTATCTCCGGTTAAATTACTTTTGCGAACTGTAAGGTTTGCAATGGGAAGTTACCACGTTCTGATGAGGGATCATCCTCTACTTTTCTCATGGATGATTCATCTGTAAAGATATGGGTTTTTTTTTTGTCAGGAATCAGTAATATGTTAAAAAGTAGATATATCTAAGTTGTATTAGCATCTATCTTATTCTTTAAATTCTATAGGAAAGACTAGAAAACTTATGGTGATTGTTGAATAACAGCAGTCTGAGTCTCTTCTTGCTAATGAGAGAGTGATTGGAACAAGAATTGCCATCAAGATATTATCATTTCATGGATGGTTCATACATTGAATGTGACCTCAATTAAATACTTAAATAATTTATTCATACTGGAGCGCGGATTAGTTAATTGCGTAGTTAATATTTATTCGATTTGTTTGACATGTTTCGCTGGATTTGCATGACGAATAGCCCAAAAAAGGAAAGAAATAATGCTGATTGGCGCATGGTTCATTCTCTTTAGTGAGTCTACACAAATTGTCAAGAAGTTGAAAAAATAATTCTGGTTCATTCATTTTTAGGAAAGTGAGTCTCAGTCCGCTTGAAAAGTGGAAAACTAATTGCGTTTCACTCCCTTTTGGGAAAGCAGTTACACGAATTCTGGAGAGTTGGAAAGTTAACTTCTTCTTACAATTGATTGTTCATGCTTCACTCAGATTCTGGTTTATTTTATAAATATTCATTATGTGTTCATTCTGGTGTAAAATGACACTTAATCGTATGATCGGATTACGTGGCATTTAGTCAAATTATGCGCCATTACAAGGAAATAAAGGTTTTTTTTAATGCTGAAATATCCAAAAAATAGAACATATTGAGAAAATGTCTAAATATTGTAAAAATCAAATAACTTTTGTCTAATGGTAGTGAATGAGCCTATGTTAAATACCAGTTTAACGTGTAACAATGATCATCTTAAACTGTTGACAAGAATCATCTTCAAATTCTTAACTATTACCAATCTCATCAAACTAATAGCAATAAGTAACAAGTAACGGTTAACTAGTAAACAAATATGTTGAAACTTGAAAGAATTATTAACTTGACTCTTATTGTAGCCTATAAGAGTTGTGCATCGATTAAACAGAATATGCAGTTGTACATGCTATAATCAAAACCCTACAAAAAATTGTGTAGCTATTATATGGATTATGCGGTTTTATGTAGTTGCATAATAAACTGCAGGATGATCATGCTGCTAAAAAGGTCAACATAATCTGCTCATATCCCTTATTAGTATGGCTATGTTGTACATGATTATGTGGCTGCATAATTAGACATATAATCTTTGTTTTGCTACCCTGCTAGCTTCTCTCTGTTGACTGTATGGAGTAAACTGCCAATTTAGCCAGGAACTTGTGTTTAGTATCCTTATTCATCATGCATTGATGAACTTGCATTATGATTAAAAACAAGAAGGAAATTATATTGGCCTACTGAGTTCATGAAACGAATATGGTTGGGAAAATAATTCGCTTTATGGATGGTTTGTTCAGTGTCCTAGGTATGTTTTCCCCAAGGATCACAACAGTTCTGTAGTTTTTACATCAAGGTCAGTTCGTGCGCCCTTAATCTAAACTCTATACTTTTTCTGTATGATTATGTCTTTGGATAGTCAATAACTTGCTTGTGAAATTGACTTATTTATATCCTAGGTTGCACTGGGTACAGGGATACAATACAGATATGATGCAATATGAGTATGTGGACGTGACAAATTTTGAAATTTTTTGATATGTTGTGGAGGTGATAATAATAGAATTTTGTGTGTGAGAATTATGTTGTGTATATATAATTTGGATTTGTATGGCTATAACAGTTAGAGGAACACAATATCTTAGGTAATACAAAAGATTTTATGTCAATAGATAAGAGAGCAACCTTAGTTCTTTGTTAAGAAAGTGGACATGTGCATGTGTTTGTGCATGCATGGATAGAAGTTGAATGTATTTGCAAAACTATTATTCATGCATTAAATTTTAACTTATTTTCTCAGATACACCACTTGTATGTCTTATTATGTCTTTGATATGTCTGGTGTTAATTATAAATTTTGGGGCGCATTATAGGAGTATCCTGTAAGTATTAGTATTCAAATATCCGATATGTATCAAACAGGGGTTTGTTTCCTTCTGCAAGATAGTTTATCTCTATGGCCTGTTCACATAAAGAAACCAAGGAGCTAGTGATATATTGTGGATAGCAACCAGTTTCTCTATTTGAGAGACTCGTTCAGTGAGTTACAGAAAATAGTGCACTTGAAGGATTCTATTTTCTTAGAATTATGTACTTTTGTCTTTCCTAGGAAAAGGTGGAGTACGATGACCCTCTTTTATTATAAAGATGACAATGAAACATTAAAGAGCAAGGGTAACATCTAACATGGTTAGTTCTATTTTCTTAAAACTGTGCAAAACGACATGCCAATAACCTCTAAACATAATACAACGTACTATTATAGGATGTTTAGTAGGAGAAGGAAAGAAAAGAAAATGAAGGCAAAAAAATCAAATATAAACATAGGTAGACCCTTGACAACAAAGCGAATATTGTGGATATTAACTCATGTATACATGTATCACTATTACGTTAGTATCTTCAAGATATTGCTAACACATTCCTCGTCAAGAGCCTCCTCTGATGAAGCAAGTAGTATTTTGCGGAGTGTGTGACTAAGAATCTGGTTGCTGGACGCTTAGTGCATGTATTTTGTCTTGACTACAGAGTGATTTCAGAGTTTTATATTGGGTATATACATTGAACAAATGTTGCTTTGTTAGTCATTTTCAATCTACATAATTAAACAAATGATGAAATAGCATAAGCAACTGCTGGCACTCTTCTTGAAGTGAGTTTCTGCACAGGTCACTCATGAAACTAAAAGAATACTTGGCTCTGTGGAAAGTTTGTTTGTAGACCATAGTCTACAGGTTTCTTTTTGCTTGCAACAAATAATAGATTGTGTTTAAGTGAACAAATTGTTGGGATCAGTGCAGCGAAAAAAAAAGCCGGATCATCGTGTAACGTGAAGAAGAAGAAGATATTCTGAAGTAGAAAAAGCTAACACACATTTAGCGTGGTTCCACCAATCAAATAGATCGGGTGTACGTCCACGGGAGGAGGAGAAACTTTAACTTTGAGAAAGTATAATAAGAAATATTTACACCTCTCGCTAAGAAGATTAAAAGCTTTTTGATGGCTGTCTAGAATAGTGAACCCTTATGACTAAAACTTCTCTACGAATCTCCCACTTTTTCTTATTTTTCTCTCATTTTTTCTTGATTCACTCTTTTAGAATCATTGATTACATTGAAAAGGCCACCACTAAGGAGTTATGTATAAACCATAGGACCATCCTAGTCCAACACAAACTCCATCAATACGAATAACACCGCCTCAGAGGAAAAGAAAACTCGAATACAACGCGGACTGGAAACAAAACCCGAAAAGAAAACTACCAAAATCGTCATTAGTCGACTATACTGATTTATAAGTGGGCTAATCTGCACATTAGTCGACTGTACTGATGTATCAGTCGACTAACCTAAGATCCTCACTTCTATTGCAATACCAGTCGACTATACTGCATGCATAACTCGACTAACATGATCATAAATCGACTACACAAAGTATAAGTCGACACAATTCCTCGTGCATGTCCAATTTTGATCTCTGAAGCTTCGTCTACTTTCACAACGTATTCTAGTCACAATCCTAACAATCTCTTCCTTTGACTTGAATACGTCCAAGTCCGAAAATAGCCACCATGCTCCATGTGTTCACATCAATGCCTAATTGAACAACTCTTGACTTCATCTCCATCTCACTCCCTCTTCTCCATAACCCTCTCATGGGGTTCACAACTTGATTAGATCGGGTTCGACCTGAACTTGATAAAACCCAACGATCTCCCTGATCCACGCATTATTTATGAGAATTTGCTTCAATACAGGAGTGATGATATGGACTTCTTTGTTGTGCGTCGACGCCGCTTAGTCCTATTCTGCCTTCAGGGTAAAATTGACCATCCAAGCTCGAACCCATCATAGTCTCCGATTGTTTTACAACCTCTGATTTTGAAGTCGAGGATAACTGCAATCCCACGCTCAGCCTGAAACTTCACATGTGCATCTTTGAAAACTTTCATAAGGTTACCTTCAGAACTGAAATTGGACCCTTCTCCATATAGAGCTCCAAGAAAGATGAGATTATACCTTGATTCGGGGACATGACGAACGCCTTGAAAAGTATTGATGCATCCATCATGAGAAAGAAACTGGATTGTTTCTTCGCCAATCATTTTGCTCGTACCAGAATTTTCGTGAAGACCTCTCCTCTAGAATCGAAGTGCATGAGGAGAACATCTTCTTATTGGAACTGATATGCTGTGAACATCCAAAGTCAATAATCTATTTATCTTTGTTACCGATCAATCTGTCTGTAACAGATAGAATATCACACTTATTTTCATCCCCTTCAGTCAGTTCAATGACATTAACATCTTATTATTTCTTCTTACGAGTCCAACAATCAGCTTTAATGTGCCCCTTCTTGTGACACCAGTTGCACACCAAATTTATGTATTTTGGGTTACCCGAGAAACTTTCATTATTACTCTTTCTTTGTAAAATGAGCTTGCCTAGAATCATCGCGATGAGACTCACCCGTTAACTGGTTGTCAATTTTGTCCTTGTTACCTCATTGACCTTGATAGTTGATTTGTCTTCATAGATGATAGATTCCCTAAAGCTCTTGTATGAAAAAGGTAAAAAACATAGTAATAAAAGTATTTGATCTTCTATCTTAACCTCTATCTTATTTAAATCATTGATAATATAG
The DNA here is from genome assembly GCA_038442645.1 of Agave tequilana. Taxonomy (NCBI): domain Eukaryota; kingdom Viridiplantae; phylum Streptophyta; class Magnoliopsida; order Asparagales; family Asparagaceae; genus Agave; species Agave tequilana. The sequence continues at coordinate 33,912 of JAVJIF010018186.1, forward strand.
AAAAATTCTGTAACGTGAGACTTGATAGGTGTACATTCATGCATGCAGAGAAGAAAAAGATGTTTCAGAATCAACTGATTCGCCAACGACTTTTAAGATAATAGTCCTGTAGTTGCTCCCACAGCGAGAATATTGTTTTCTCACAAGAAAACTTATCTAACACTTTGTTCGTCAAGTAAAGTTGAATAGCCGTCGAGACTTTTTCCTCCAACTCTTGTCAGGCTTTTTCCTCCATGTCTTCAGACCCCCCCCCCCCCCCCCCCCCGCGAGTAGTGCTTTTTTAACCTGCTCTGGGTCAGGATGACGTTCATACTAATCTGTCATCTGCTGAAATTGATGACACCATCGAACTTAATTGCAGTCTTCTTCATGTTAACCTTACTCTGATACTAAAATTTTAAAATCGGCACAGCGGAAAAAGAAAAGCCAGATCATCGTGTAACGTTTAGAAGAAGATATTCCGAAGTAGAGAAAGCCATCACGCAATTTAACGTGGTTCCACCGATCAAACAGATCGTGTGTACGTCCACGGAGAAGGGGGAGAAACTTTATTAAATTTTGGGCGAGTACGATAAAAAACACATACACCTCTCGCTGAGAAGATTACAAGTCTTGATGCCGCCTATAACAGTGAACCCTTTGGCTAAAATTTTTCTCACGAATCTCAAACTTCTTCTTATTTTTCTCTCATTTTTTTTCTTTTGATTCACTCTTAGAATCATTAAATACATTGATGGTCATCCCCAAAGGGCTATTTATAGACCATAGGGTCATCCTAATCCTACACAAACTCCATCAATACGAACAACACCGTCTCAGGGAGAAAAGAACCTCGAATCCAACTCGAACTAGAAACAAAAGTCGAAAAGAAAACTGATAGAACCGCTATTAGTCGACTATACTGATGTATAAGTGGACTAATCTGCACATTAGTCGACTATACTGATGTATCAGTCGACTAATTTGAGATCCTCACTCTATGTTTCAATATCAGTGGACTATACTGCATGCATAAGTCGACTATACTGTATGCATAAGTCGACCATACCAAGTATAAGTTGATTTATCTTGTACACAACTCCTCGTGCATATCTGTGCGTGTCCGATTTTGATCTCTGAAGGTTCGTCTACCTTCACGACGTATTCTAGTCACACTCCTAACGCAAATTACTTGGAAACTTTTGTATTCTTTCTCATGCTTTGACCAAATATGCCGGTTAACTAAAAAGAGGTATAGAACTCTTTGGGCCTCGATTCGTGCAAGTAGATAGTTATGCATCAATTGGAACTACTTAATGTCTGGACCTGTTATTTTGTTAGCTGGAGTAACTTATTCCATATAACTAGCTCTGTAGAGTTTTCCGAGATGGTTTTTGTTCTGATGGTTTATCACAACCTCAAGATTGACATCCGACATCGGTTGTTTGTTTGGAAGGTCCGGTGCATAATAATTCCAATCAACTCGAGAGTTAACTCTTGTAGCAATTTTGATTGATGAACAGTTTCAAATCTCAGACAGTTTAAGCATGCTAGCCAGCTAGAGTAGCATGTAATTGTATGGGTGACCTCTTGGGAAGTCCTTTTAGAGTGTTGGAAATAGGCTTTGAACCTGTGACCTTTTTACAAGCATCTTAACCAACTCTTCTTGAAGTTCCTCTTTCATTTCAGTGTTTATTTGCGAATGTTTGCTCGTACTTCTTCTCAATCAATTTAATTGATGGCTTACAACTCAAAACATATGATTTATTCCTTTTGGCAGGCGTGGGATCTCAAATTTCTATAATGGGAAATCCAAGTCTTTTGCAAGTTTATCAGATGTTACAGTTTCCTGTGCTTCTGTCAAGGACCTCGGCAAGCAGGAGAATGCTTACACTCGAAAAAGGAGGAACCTGCTTGCGTCGAAGAATTTCTGTCTAAAGTCATCGTCCACTCTTTTGAGAAGTAATGGAGGTGGTATTTCCAAAAAATCTCCAAGTAAGGGCTGTAGCACGCTTGCCCTTGCTGTGGCCATGAGCAACAGCAGCAGCAGCAGGGAGGATCAAGACCAGCAATATCGGCTTCTTCCGCCACTCCATCCATCAGGAAAAAATTCGGCTGTTGATTCCTCCCCAGTTCGATCCTCATCACCTCAATATTGTTTGTTTCCTTTGAGGTCATTCTCCTTGACAGATCTTCAGGCAGTGGCTGGTTCAGGATCATCTGTTGGGCTTAAGAACACGCATAAGAGGTTCCATTAAGGGCGAGCTTCTGCTTCCTTGGCTACAACAAAGTCTTTTTTGGGATCGTGATGTTTAACCGTTGTAAATTTTAGCTGGACAAGTTAGGCAGCAGGTTGTGGGTGGAGGGTGCTGTTCTACCGTTGGGTTAATTGTCTGCGCACAAGGATCGGACCGTAATGTGCTCAATGGGCCAATTTTTACCAGTTCTTTTTTTGTAAATGGCATTGTGGTTCTTGATCCTGTTATAATCTCAGTTATCATCATGCTCTGCTCTTCTTTCTTTCAGGACTTTCTGCTGTGATCTTAGTTTGCACCCAAATTTATGCGTCTCACATCTCATAATCTCATTTTCGCCTTACTTCATTGTCTCATCTCACTTGAGAAGCTTTTCCATTTTTTGGTATTCTTTTTCCTAAATGTCTGTCAAAATGTTATAGTTATAAGAACATTTTTGTGATAAAAAACAGAATTATTGTCTAAATTGAATGAGATGTTATTACTGAGAGCAGTGAATAGCACTGCGGCATGAGCATACCCGCTTCAAGCAAATTTTCAAAGCAAAGATTAAGTTGTATCTCATGTTCTCCAAGAAATTTCACATAACACCACCCATCTCACCAAAATAATAAGAATAGTAATAATAATAAATAAAAGAAACCTAGCGATTCATCTGAAAGCCACTTGCTTGCTTACCCTCATACGTACGACTGCGGATAGGAATAGGATTATAGCGATAAATAGGAATAGGATTATAGCGATAAACTAGTCCTAATTCTAATTTGTTTTGTGTTGGCCCCTGCAGACTTTGAATCCCTAGGTCAAGTCCTAAATAATTAATCCCTACTCCTAATTTGATCCCAATCAAGCCTGTACTAGTTGTTAGTTACCAAAATCAAATACCTCTGCAGGGATCTATATATAATACCCGCTGTCTGGGTCTCTTCTTCTGATCTTCTTCAGCTGAGAGACCTTTACAATCAGAGCTCTGACTAGTTTCTTTGAACACCGACCTCTCTGCCGCCCTCCTCTCAAATTCAACATAAAACATGATGAGTCATTCCAAGAGACAGCCGAAACCATCATCCCCAATGCCAACGGTAGTGCCAGATTGGGCAGAGTTCGGTGCGATCCTCCAGAAGCTGACCGTGCCAGATCACATCCGGTTCGGTTGCGTCTGCTCTCCCGTGGAACTCAGCCGCAAAAGAGATCACCTGCCCGAAGTCCCACCAGTCCAGTCCCCATGGCTGGTGCTAGCGGGCGGCGACAACAACGCAAGTGCCAAATGCTTCAGCCCCTCCGACGAAAAGAGAACCTACAGCATCCCTCTCCCACCTCCAGACATCTGCATTGGGTCTTCTCACGGATGGCTCATAACAGTCTCCGATGATATGGCAGAGAAGCACCTCTTGAGCCGGTAGATAAAAAGAAGAAGACTTATTTGTACAAAGACAAGATGTCATTAGTTATGATACTTGATTGTATATATATACACATATTGGTCACATGTTTACACTCATTTTGGAGAAATAATAGAAAAACATTGACTGAGAGAGAGAATGAGAAACACATGGCTCTTATAATCATGGAGAGATTTTAGGAACTGCTCATGAGTCTCATGTGTTCCTATAATCATGAAGAGATTTTAGGATCTGGATTTTAGGATCTGGTTGATTTCATGAGGGGTTTCTTTCACGTGAAAGAACCGAGAGCTTGTTCTTCAGCATAGAAAGCCTCAATGAGCTCAAAGGCTTAGTAAGTATGTCTGCTAGTTGGTCTTTAGTACTGATAAACCGAACATCCAGGACTCCATTAGCGACATAGTCTCGCACAAAAGGAATGTCAATTTAAACATGTTTGGAGCGTGAGTGACGAATAGGATTGATCGAGAGATATGTTGCACCGAGGTTGTCATAGAGAACTATCGGGGGAGATTGTGGAACTCCAAACTCACGAAGTAATGACTGCAATCAAACGACCTCTGCTGCAGCAATGGCCATGTCCCTATACTCTGCCTCAGTGCTAAATCGTGCCACGGTGCACTGTTTCTTCGAGCTCCATGAAATGAAATTTGTACCAAGAAAGACACAATACCCACTGGTGGATTTTCGATCATTGATCGACTCTACCCAATCTGCATCGGTTAAGCTGTACAGAAGAATGACGAGAGAGAAAAACCATGTTGAATGGTAGATTTGAGATAACGGAGGATCTGTTTTACAGCGCACCAATGCTTATCGGTTGGAGCTTACATGAACTGAGAGACCTTGTTCACCGAGAAGGCAATATCGGGTCTGGTAAAGTTTAGATATTGTAGAGCCCCAACAGTACTTTGATAGACAAAAAGGTCAGAGAGAGGCTTGCCAACAACCATGAAGAGCTTACAGGGAGTAGCCATAGGCGAGTTGACAGGCTTGACACCATCCATCTTGAGTCGGAGAAGCAAGTCACGGATATACTTCTGTTGAGAGAGAAAGAGATCTGAGGGTGTATGGTAACACTCCACGCCTAAGAACTAGTGCAGTGGGCCGAGGTTTTTTAATGAGAACTCCCAGCCTAGTTCTTGAATAAGACGAGTGACAGCCCGTGAGTCATTACCTATGATAATGATGTCGTTCATATAGATAAGAATCAGAAAAAGAACTGTCCCGACCCGTCGGAGGAAGAGAAACGTGTCAGACTTGGAGCCCACAAAGCCCATTGTGACTAGATAACTGCTAGGACGAGAAAATCAGGCCCGTAGAGCCCGTTTGAGGCCATAGATACTGCGGTGAAGCTTGCACACATGATTGGGACGAGCGGGATTGATGAACCCAGAAGGTTGTTCCATGTAGACCGTCTCAGTAAGAAAATCTTGTAAAAATACATTATTCACATCCAATTGTCGAATAGACCAGCTCTTGGAGACGGCCATACTGCACACGGTACGGACAGTGGTTGGTTTGATGACCGAACTGAATGTCTCACCATAGTCTAATCCTGGTTGTTGATGAAACCCATAGCCACCAGGGCGGGCCTTCACCTATCAACAGAACCATCAGGTTTATATTTTAACTTGAAAACCCATTTGCAGCCAATCAGATTCATGGTAGGGTGGTATGGCACAAGAAACCAGGTTTTATTCTTAAGCAAAGCATTCATCTCAGTGTCCATTGCCTGGCCCCACTTGGGATCTTTAGAAGCTTGCATGAAACATGTGAGTTCGATAGGAGTGGTGGCCAAGTCGGCCATAAGACAGGTAGGCATGGGATACAGGGTAGCTAGCCAGACCTTTGTGTTCTGGTGTTATCCTGTGTTCTGGTGACCATATGATGGGTCCTGATAGGAGGGAGACTGGGAGAGCCTGAGGATGAGGATGATGAGAAGGACTCATCGGCGGGTGCTGGTGAAGGTGGTGGAAAAGGAGTATGTGTTGGAGGTGATAGTGGAGGAGGAGAAGAGTCAATGGTGGGCCCGCATAAGAAGAGAGGACTGGAATAATGGAAGGTAACAGAGACGCGGAGATGGGGATCAGTGTGAAGGCGTGGGAGTAGGTGAAGAGAGAGGACAGAGGAGACTGAAAAGAAAATGAAGATTCGTCAAACACAACATCCCGAGAGATGTAAATACGACCAGAGAGGACATGCAAACATTGATAACCTTCATGCGAAGCCGAGTAACCTAAGAAGACACATTGACTGGACCGAAAACTAAACTTATGAGTTTGGTATGGATGCAAATGAGGGTAACAAGCACAACCAAAAATTCATAAGAAAAGGTAGTAAGGTGCTTTATGAAATAATTTATGGTAGAAAGATAGATTATGGAGGACAAGGGTGGGCATTCTATTGATGAGAAATGAGGCGATTTGAAAAGCATAAGGACAGTAATGGAATGGAACATTTGACCAGGCCAGAAGAGTGAGGCCGGTGTCGATAAGGTGGCGGTGCTTTCTTTCTGTGGTGTCATTTTGGGCACTAGTGTGTGGACAGGATAAGTGATGATCAATGTCATGAGAAAACAAGTAAGGTTTAAATTTGATGAACTCGCCACCACCATCAGTTTGGAGTGCTTTAATGGAACGCCCAAGAAATTTTTCAACATGAATTTTGAGCTCAAGAAAAAATAGAGAAAGCATCACTTTTATGAATTAAAAGATAACGTCAAACATACTTACTGTAGTGATCTACAAAACTAATATAATAGCGATGATCACTTACAGCAGACACAGGAGACAAGCCCCTTAGATTGGAGTGAATAACCTCTAAAGGAGCAGTAACAATCGTGGAAGATGACAAAAAAGGGAGACGATGACTTTTCCCTTGCTGACAGGGGATGCAGAGAGGGGCACTAATACGGTCAGTGAAGAAAGGAAGTCGATGCTGAGATAAAATACTGGAGACAACTCTGGAGGAGGGATGCCCTAGGCGCTCATGCCAGACGGAGGAAGATGCACGCTCACCGAGAAGAGCCTGGGGAGAGGCGGTGAAGTTATGATTCCCCAGAGAGATGACATACAGGCCATCCTTAAGTTGTCCCCGTAGTAGAGTTTTCCGAGTGGAGAGATCCTTGACAAAACAAGAATTAGGGTGAATTCAATAAGGACTTTATTATCAGTAGTAAATTGACTAACAGACAAAAATTTTTTGGTGATATCAGGAACATGTAAAAGGCTTTTCAAGGCAAAGGAAGAAACAGAAGAACACTGTAAAGAAGTACAAGTAGATCGGATAGGCAAACCTATCCCGTTACCCATGCAAACTCTGTCGGGTCCTTAATATTCTGAGTGAACTGCTAGATTCGCAATGTCAGCCGTTAGGTGATGAGTGACTCCGGAGTCAACATACCAGTTGGGAATCGACTGGACTATTCCCATAAGAGTGAAGAAGAGTAGTTGGGCTAGCCGAATCATCATAACGATTGTAGCATTGGTTAACATAATGGCCAAAACGATTGCAGATTTAGCATTGAGGTCCGCCATAGGCGGACTGATGTGGTGGTAAGAAAAAACGTCCATGACCACGACCGCGCTCCCTACCTCGGCAACGTTCACGACCATAGAAAGAAGATGGAGCTGAATGGTAGGTTGGAGTGTGGGAAGCAGCATGAACTGCAGGAGAAGGGGAGATGAGGGCTGTGGAGTCTGTGAAGCGATAGTACGCCCACGATAAATCTCCTGGTTAAGCATGAGGCCGATGAGTTCTTTTGATAGTATAGGGTCGACTCGTGTGTTGACGGAGGTGACGAACGAGTCATATTCGGGAGACAGACTACTGAGCAAGGTAGAGACGAGGTCGGAGTCGACTGGATTCGCTACTGCCGCCAGAATCTCCACGATGGATTTGACAGACTGGATGTACTCTGACATAGAAGAGATGCTCATCTTGACGGTGTGCAGCTGGTATTTGAGTTGTTGCACTCTAGCTCTGGAGAGTGACGCAAATATTCGCTCCAGAGAGCACCACACATCACGAGATGTGGTGAGGCCAACCACATGAGCAAGAACAGGCTCAGTGAGTGAGGAGATAAGCCAACATAAGAGCATCTGATCAAGCTTGATCCAGCGAGTGTATTCTGGATTGATAGTGGGCTGAGCATCATTCTCGGTAGAAGGAAGGAACCTGACCGAACACGGAGAGGTTCCATCGACGAGGCCTTCGAGATCGTGGAGCTTGAGAAGAGGAAGGAACTGGGAACTCTACAGTTGATAGTTTCCCTGTTGAGTTTGACATTTAGAAAGTAAGTGATGTTGGGATTGGGAGTGTAACACCCCGCTCCCGGAATACGTACTTAGTTGCGTATTCGTATTTTCTAATCGTATTTTTGATTTACTTCCTATATTTTTTTTGTAGTATGAATTATTTATATGATCGTTTTACCTTGGATCTGGATTCGTGAACTCGGAGTCAGCCCTAGTCTGAACCGGGAGCCCGATCCCAGAGTATAGCTCAATTTCGTCTTTCTGCTATTCTGGTTTGACCGATTTCAGTTTCAAATATCATTTTCCAATATTTTAGATTTTTCATGATTTTCTGGAATTTTCCTGAATTAAGTTGTAAATCTTCAAAACCGGTGTCGACCAGTGCCGCTGACCGATTCTCAGATTTTTAATTTACAAACGGAGTTGAATTTCAAGAAACGGCTTTCCTGTAACTTCTTAAAATCACATTTTCTATCTGAATACTTTTTCTGAGAATTTTCTGAATTTATCAAAATTCTCCCAGATTTGGTGTCGGCCAGTATCGCTGGTTGATTCCAAAATTTTTAATTTACAATTGGAATCAAATTTCTGAATTCTTCTTTCATATTTCTTCTTACAATTATATTTTCTCCTTTCAGGCATTTTCTGAGATTTTTCAGATTTTATCAAAATCCGGCCGACCCGGTATAGACCGGTGTCAACGGTTAATTTCAGGATTTTTATTTTGAAAATGGGATTGAATTTCTGAAAACTGTTTTCACCATAAATCTTTAAATAATATTTACTATTTTTGAGAATTTTTGGAAAGCTTTCCAAGCTACTTAAATTTTTGGACTTTTCCAGAGTTTTCGGTGTTTTCCCAGATACCGGAATTTTATCCAGATATTTTACTCTTCTCTTTTTCTCTCTCCTCGCTAGACGCGAGTTTCACCAACCTAGATTTAACATTTAATGTAGAGATCCTCTCCATACTGCATTTAAATCTTGTCCTGCAAGATCAATTCTGAACCATGCTTTTTGTCCTTTCTGTTAAAAAGCAGATCTCGCGTTTATACTCCTGGACGCGGCTTTTATCTCCGCGTCCAGTTCATTTGGCCTAGACGCAACCATTATTTTGGTGAGATGCGGCTCTTTTGAATGAAACGCAAGTTACATTCAATAGGATGATGGGAATGACATATTATAATATATTATCCTCCATTATATAACCACCCCCACACTTCTTCCTCTCTCTTTCACTTTTTCTTTCTTCTTTCTTTTACAGCAAGCAGGCCAACGAGATGGCAGCCCTTGCTTCCAATTGGCCGGCCTTGCTCCACCACTCCCCCTCCATTTCCATCACCATCTCCTCCACCAACACCAACACCCCTTTCTCCTCCTTCTCCTCCTATCTTCAACACCAACAACAATATCCACCATCACCTCCATCTCCTTCCTCCTCAAAACCACCACCAAATCCACCTTCTTCTTCTTCATCATCTTCTTCAAGTTAACCTCCATCACCACCTCTCTCAACCCATCTCCGGCCATCCACCACCAAATCCAACACCTCACCCTTCTCCCCCTCCTTGGGGTGGCTGCGCGCCACCCCCTTCTCCGGCGGCGACCGGCGCCGCCCTGGGCGCCGCCGTGGGCGCCTGGCCTCGGCCAAACTCCGGCCAGGCCATGGCCTGGCAGGGCCAGGCCGTGCCTTGGGAGGGGGCTGCTGCCCCCCACTCTCTTCTCTCTCCCCTTTCCTCTCTCTCTCTCTCTCCTCTCTTGGGTGGCCGGCGCGGCCACCCCTGGCCGGCGGCCACTAGAGGGCCGCCGGCGCCGGCCATGGCAGGGCCACGGCCAGGCCCTCCTGGCCTAGCCGTGGGCGGTTGAGAGGGGGGCAACAGCCCCCCTTTGTTTTCTCTCTCTCTCTCTGTATCACTCTTCTCTCTCTAACCACCCTCTCTCCCTCCCCAACACTTCCTCTCTCTCTCTCTATCTCTCTCTCTCTCTCCAGATCCTCTCTCTCTCTCATCTCTCTCCTCTCTCTACAATCTCTCTCTCTACCTGCCCCTTCTCTCTCTCTCCCTCTCCGTTTTTCTCTCCTCTCTCTTTTCTATTCCCTCTCTTTCTCTCTCTAGTTCCTTCTTTCTTTCCCTCTCCCTAATCTCTCTCTCTAGATCTCCCTCCTCCTCTCTGTAAATTGTTAACGCGGATCTCACCCCGCGTCCAGGCAACTCCTTAACGCGAACCTTCGCGTTCTTGACATCTGTTTAACGCGGCCTTCGCGTTCTTGCATCGACAAGACGCGGAGCCCATGCCCGCGTCTGTGTCCTTCTCATGTCAACACGACGCAGAGCTCATGCCCGCGTCTGTGTTCTTCTCGTGTTAACGTGACGCGGAACCTACGTCCGCGTCCGCGTTCTCCTCGTGTCTTGACTTGAACGCGGGTCTCGAACCTCACGTTTGTGGCATCTATGCAACGCGAATCCCGCGTCTGCGACCCCCGCGTCTCACTCTCAAACTCGCGTCCCCCTGTACACACTCTCTCTCCATGCACACCTCTCTCTAGTTCTCTCTTTCTCTCTCCTCTCTCTCATTCTCTTTCTCTCTCTTGATTTCCTCCTCTCTCTATCACTTTCTCTTTAACGCGTTGACGCGTTGATTTCCTAAATTCCGGAGATCGGGGATTTCACTGTATTTTCTAAAGATTTAGGCGAGTGTTCTCGCTTTCCCATTGGACTTTCCCGCATCGTCGGGTTAACTTGCATAACATTATGTATTTATATCGGTATTCTTGTTTGGTATTGTGATGTTCATACTTGTTATATTAACTGTTGACATACACCTGTTTGTATCATACTTGACAACTGACGTGTTACCACCTGACATGATTTACTACTTAGCGCTTGTTCCTCATTATAACATGACTTACCATCTGCCTCCTGACATATTAATACTTGACATGTGATTATCACATTTATGAGAATACTGTACTTGTTATCTTGTATTATATATACAGTGACCTGAATCTGTAGTATTTATGTACACCTGAATTCCTGATCATGTCCTGTTCTTGCTATTCCCGTAAATTGATAACTACATATTAAATTATTATAAGACAACTTGTACCCGGTTTGGGGGAAACTGATGGGCCCTGATTAATCATGTTTATGGTGGTCTTATCGAGTCGCGCGTGGCCACATACTTGAGGGATCACCTGCGGCCACCAGGGATTCCGTGGGGTGTGCTGGCACCCCTACTCCTGTTTATTCCTGCCGGGTATGCACACGTCCTAGGCCTATTTCTATGGGATCTGCGATACTCTATTCCTGTTCGGGCGTAAATAAGTCCCGGTACCTAGCGGTACGTTCCGGCTCAGCACCGGATACTCCTGGACCGTTGTCCCGGGCATGTACGGGGCCCACCCGAAACATGATTCATCGAACTTTATCAGTTTCCAAATAACTTGCTCTATAAGTTGTAAGTGGAAGTATGTGGAATGGGACGCATACTAAAACTTACAACTTAGATGGCCCCAATTATATAAGATGCTAATATACAATTTATTGCATTATTTTGTAACCCGGGTTGTACGCGCTCAGATTACGGTAACATGAGGTAAAAGTATATAGATGAGGGTTTCCTTATTTGGATTATTCCTTTGAGGTACTAATCTCATGGAGCCGTGACCTAAACCTGTACAATCGGATTTGCTCGTATTCGGTTTTACTTCGAATTTCTGGTTTTATGATTATTATACTATACCCGTTCATATCCTGCCTTTTCACTTGTGTTCTATTCCACAAGTCTTCCCTGGTTGACATCATATGCTGAATATCTACTTGTTCCAATATGCTGATACTCACGACACGGTTTTCAATACATATTTATGACTTGGTTTTATCGATACACATGTGCTTATCTATGCTCGCCACTTGGCTTTCGCATCACCACTCGCCGGGGAGTTCTGACTCCTCTGGATCCTCATGTCCAGGTTTTGGAGTTTGGAGTGTGTGGATTCTCCCAGTTGCTGATCAGAGTGGCGCAGCGGTAGCGTTGATCCCCAGCAGACCGTCTGAAGCTCCATCCTTCCAGGCCCCTCTGCTCTGCTCTAGAGTTTTCTTGTTATGACTCTGAGCCTCCTTTTGTACTATTCATACTTGTACATCCTTTGTATTCTCGCAATTGCGCATATTGGTGATGTAATATTCCTGTAATATTTGTCACATCTGGTGATAACTTTGTAATTGTACTCTTGTGTTGGAATGTATAATGCACCACGTGCTTCCGTACTCTGATTCTTACTTGTACTGATGCTTAGCGTATATACGTGAGGGTATTTCTGACCTGCGTATATACGTCGCAGTAACGCTCCGTACCCGCCGGATCGGGGCGTTACAGGGAGTAACTATGGATGCAAGTGTTTGGATGGAGGTGAGGGAAGATGAAGAGGAAATACGCGACATGGTACAAGAGTTGCTCTGATACCAAGATAAAGAAGAAGAAGAAAAACGCTTATTTGTGCAAAGACAGGATACCATTAGATATAGTTCTTGATTGTATATATATACACATATTGGTCACATGTTTACACTGATTTAGGAGAAACAATAGTAAAACATTGACTGAGAGAGAGAATGAAAAAACATGGTGCATGAGTCCCATGTGTTTTTATAATCATGGAGAGATTTTAGGATCTGATCATGAGTCTCATGTGTTCCTATATCATGGAGAGATTTTAGGAGCTGGTTGATTTCATGAGGGGTTTCTTTCACATGAATCACACGTTTCACATGAGTTACATGTTGTCATTGACATCTATAACACAGGTCAGTGGCGTCCAACTCCAACTCTCCTCCGACACCAGATTACTTGTTTACACTAGCACTGACGGATATGATATTTTTTCAGTATGAGCATAAATGTAATAATAATTTCAGCGTGAGCGTAAATGTATTTATATGCCAATCGAGGACCAAGAAGAAAAAACTAAAAAAAAAAGATACCGGGTTGCCATCTCCAGACAAAAATTGGTAACCGCTTGTGAACTGAGCCCACCACGCTGATAGAAAAACGACCGATACCTGATGTGACACCAACGTGACCAATCAGAAGTCGTTTTTTTGAAATAAATTTGAAAAGGATTACTTTTTTAAATTAAATTTTAAAAATGTACTTATCTAAAAAAAATTGCCCATCATAAAACCAGGCCCGACAATTTCCGTATATTTCTACATTAACTGTCTCTATAAATAATTTTCCAAGAACAAGAAAGAGAGAGAAATGTCATGACCAATCATCGATAATCCCCCATTTCTCTCAATGTCTTTCCGTGACCACGCCACCGCTGCCTTTATCACACAGCTGGCGACGTTTGTGAAATTATGCATTCTAGTCGGGCTGGTTCATGACCACTTCATTCACACTTAGGAGCAAGAAGGGGCAGGGCTAGCCCACGGTCAAACTCGCCAAATATTTGACTGGGCCCCGTCCAATTACCCCAATTGGTTAATGCCCATTTGACTCGAAATATGGGCGCCACTCAAAGCTCGCCCATTCAGCCCGAAACCTGCCCATTCACCTTGAAATATGCCTAGTATTTAAGGCAAATCTATCCCCCTACCCCTCGCGCCCTTGAGACATTCGCCACTCAGTTCGGTTCACATGTGTGAACCACACATATTATAGGAGGATCAATCACGCATTAACACGTTTGGCAGAAGACCGAGCAATGTCACAGCCAAGAGTTTGGCAGCAACCACAGAAGAATTCCCGGAGGAGGAGGTGGGAGGGAGTCTCAGCAGCAGTGTGGCAGAGGGGGCACGCGGCGTCGACTGCAAGCAACACTCGAGCACGCCGGGCACTCGTGCTGATCTAGCAGTGGACTGCCCGTTCTTCTCAAGTTTTTTTTTGAGAGTAGATACTGGCCTAAGAATTGTTTGCTACTTGTTTGATGTTATTTCTGCGTGTAGGCGAACAATATTCCCCGAGTTCCAGACGATTTTGTAGCTAATTTGAAGCTGATTTTGTTGCAAACTGAAGAATTTTTTTATATATAATCGAGAATGGATCTGAGAGCCCATTGGCTGGTCCAAACTGAAATAGGCAATATTTGAGTAGGCTAATACATGCCCATTTCAGAGGTTGCCCAAAGCTCGTCCATTTCAGTTTGCATCAGCTTTGGCCCGGCCGGCCCATTCTTATCCCTAGGATTCACACTGTGCTTGTCAATAACATTCAGCGAAACGCAGTTAACACCTGAGCGTTTTCTACCACCTTCAGGCTTCAGGAGCTCATTAAATGTTTAATTACTTAAGGAGAAAATATTATATCAGGAGATAATAATGCATTTCATTGCGACAGGGATGTTTTCTGCTTTTCTTTGCAACAAGGAAGCTTGCTGCTGCATCTTGTTATGGCCGCACCCCATGACATGGAGTTTTTTTTTTTTTTTCAAATCCTAGTTTTCTTTGCGCATTTCAAATATTTTTAAGATAATTAAGAAGTAATACAAGTTTTTATAATAGTGGAGCAAAGCATTAAATTTCTTTTAGCGAGTGCCCCCAAAAATGACTAACTAATTGATCAAGATTGCATTAACAACATCCTAAAAAACGAAAATAGCATACATTACATCCTAATTCTACATTTTTACAAAGATGAGGTCCAATTCAAACTGTTAAAAAACGCCCCTTCCCGCATGCTTTCCACAAAATCTTCCGGTTCAGCGCCCGCCATCAAAACCGTTAACGACCGTTAATTCAACCACTCACCGCCGTCTTCCAAATGGAACAGAACGAGACGGGCTGCCCTTTCCACCAGAGTCCGATCCCGACGGCCGTCTCCGCCGCCGCCTTCATCTCCAGTTCCCGTCGTACTTCCTCAGCAGCGCTCTCCCGCCGTCGACCGCCTCCTCCCCAAACCCCTCTTCCCTGAACCCTAACCCTAGCATCCTCTCCCTCCACCTCTCTCCCCCTTCCCCATCCCTTCCCCTTGCTGTTCCAAACCCTAGCCATCTCCCCCTCCAACACTCTCCTTTCTGCGCTGTCCCTCCCCTTGAACGCCGCGCTCGTTGAGTCCAGAAACCTCCACAGGATCTCCGCCCTCTTCGCGAACCCCGCCGCCGCCGCGGACCCCTCACCGCCATCGATCTCTGTCAGAATCACCAGATCTGGATCCAACCCCCTCACGGACCTCAGGAACGATGTTCTCTGCTCGGAGTCGCAGTGATGCACTCGGAACTGAGCGCAGATCACCAGGACTTCGTTGCGATCGATGGAGAGAGATCGGGGCGTGAGATCTGATACACGATCGATCTTGAGGTTGAGATCGATGGATTTGGCGTACCGGAGTAGGTGGGAGGGGAAATCGTACCCCAGCGGCGGTGACGAGAACGGCCCCGGTGGTATCGCGTCACCGGCTACGGTTAGACGAACCAGCGAGGGAACGCCGTTGGATCGGCGGGTTAGGGCTTCGAGCAGCGTCGGCCACTGGATCCCGTGTGAGACACCGATGTCGACGACGTGGAGGTTTCTCGGCCGTTGGTTGGTTGATGAATCCAGGGTTAGGGCCTGGAGAACCGAGGCGTTGGCGAGGGAGTTGGGGAACGTGAACCACGGGCTGACTTCGTGAAATTTGATCAGAGCTGATCGGAACAGTTTGGGCTCTGTTGTGGCGAAGGTCGGCGGAGTGGGGTTCTGGTCACCGCCAGTGAAGGAAGGGAGAGATGGCGGGTTAAGGCATGAAGGCCGTGGGAGGCGAGACGGTGGTTAGCATCACCGGCGAGTGACGCCAACTCTTGGAGCACATACAGCAGGTGCTGAACACGTGACAAGTTGGAGGCATCGATAGCGGCCGCTAATGGGTTCAATAACTGCTCCGCCCATCGAACCTCCTTGCTGCTGCTGCTATTGGAATTAGCACCGGTAAGCTTACCAGAGGTTCTCCGACCAGTAGTGTGAACTAGTGGTTTTCGGTGAACCTCACTATCCGACGAGTTATTGGCTTCGAGGTCCTCAGTAGCAGCAAGTGGCCTCCGCCCACGCTTTTTGAACAGTTCGGGTTGAGGTGTAGTCACCGGGGAGGATGGCTCAGTGGGTGTGTTCCCGGGGCCCACGGGCGATGCGGCAGCAGAGGCAGCTGGCGGAAGGTGGAAGAGGTGGTCGGTGTTCGGGTCCGAGGACTGGGCCCACCAGTCGTAGTTGGCGATGTCGTTTGGGAGTGAGTAAGGTTCATCGAGAAAGGAGGGAAGGAATGGAGTGGAGTCTTCAAGCCAGTCTAAGATGTTGTGCTGGTGGGTGGGGATCTCTGATCCTTCTTCAGTAGTCATGACTGAAATCTCGGGAATATGGTAAGAATTTAGTTCAGGAAGAGAGATGGCATACAGAAGAATGAGAGTTGAGTTCAGAGAAAAGAGGTTAGAGATGAAAACTAAGTTAAGAGATTGGAATGATCTAGCAACATCTAGTTCAGAGAGGGAGGGAGAGAGTTTGAGAGGTTCTGGGCTTTGACTTGAGAGGGAATGAAGGAGGAGATGAATGATATGATTCTTGCAGCCTTGTTGGTTATCTTTGGTTGAGGCATTGGGATTGGATGTTTTAGATAATTAATTACCAGAAAGGAGGGGGTTTAAGAATAAATTAAGGTTGCTGTTGGAGGTTTGATTGGAAGCTATAAGGTTGGTTTTGTACTATGGTGGGTTTTTTATGGAAGAGTTTGAGAGAGATCGGTGTCGGGATGTTTGGTCCTGAGAACTGGCTTCTTGTGTCCCATTGGGTCATTATTAATCTAAGTACATGATTGGAGGATACAAGTAGTGATAATGGGAACCAGAGGTTTTGGAAGTTTGGGATCATGTTCTAGTTGGGGAGTTAAGATCTTGCCACATGTACACGAATTTAGCGTTTAACTTTAACCATTTTGTTTGTCAGTCAAAATCTCCTGTACACCTAGCACAAGTTAGAGTATCATTATGAGGTTAAAACAATGAGCAACAGAAAAATAGGGTAATAAAATTAAGCAACAGGAGAGTATAGTATGCAAAATCCCGTGCTTGCTCTTTTTGTATCTTTCTGCTGAACCTCCCATTAGCTTGGGCTTTTCTGTTTCTCTTCTGTTATCTTTCTCTTCCCCAGTATTTTAACCATAAACATTTGATTCGCTAATTTCTTGTTAGATGTTCATTTTGGTTCACAGGTCACCATAAGCTCTCAGTGCAGACTAAACAGGAGTTATCAGATAGCAAACAAGATCTAACATGGTAATCAAACTCTGATCCTTACTAACTAAATCGTTAATTGAATTTACTGGTTTCATTTTACCTGCTCCCAAAAACAACAGATATATCTTTATCTCGAACTTTTGTTGTCTGCTACATTGATCTTTTTTTCTTCCATTCACCTCGGTTAACAACTATTATATTTGTTTGAACTGGTTACCCATATCATTTTCACATACAGCATACTATTCCATGTGGCTTTATTGACTATGTTTTTTCACTCTTCCTAACGGAGTACATTTGAGTAGAGGTAGATTTTGTTGCAAATGCCATATATTATGTCGATCTGTTTTTCCCGTGTTCTACTTGTGATTTCTAGATTATGCATAAATGGATTCCACTTTCCTTCTACCCGACATAACTTTTTATATTATGTTCTGCCTTGAGATATTGATTCAAGAGCATCAAAAGCTTAAATTTTGTTGCTTATAAAAAATTTCTAGTTGATAAGATATTTAGTGATCAATCTAACCAAAGCTTGATCATCCAGTAGATTATTGACCTCCAATTGTTCAATTAGTGTTGAATTATCAGCAATCAGGTATCTCCATATGCTAACCTTAGATTTCGTATGTGCCAAAAGGTAAACTGTAATTTGAGTACTGAAAGCAAATAAGACAGTCTAATTCAGAAACACACAAGAATTAAGTATTTTGTTGTCTTATTGTTCTATCTTATTATACCACATTGTTTCCTTTTCCAACCAATCAAGTTAAGACAAACAAAACGAAGCATCCATAAGTTGTTTATTCTTAAGAAATAGCCTTAACAATCATATGACATAATATGTGTGTTCATCAGATCAGTATTGCATGGTTACCTAAACTATAAGGAGTTGTAAATGTCTTTTTCAAAAACACAAGTTCTTTGACTCTTTCAAGTAGGAAAATCCTTATAATAAAGCATCCTTTTAAACAACAATTTATTTAAAGTCTCCCATACATTTGTTCCTCCAATGACCTATGTCACAGGAAAGATTTCATCTACATGACTCTCTCTTGCTCGACATGAGCCAACATCTTCCGAACATGACCTTATAATTTTTATTTGCTCAATCAAACCATTTATTTGTTTTTGGTTGGTTTGAAGTAGGAAGTACCTATCTCATGCTTTAATCTCCTATGCAATAGGTAATTTTCTGAAATAATATTACATATGTTAACCTATAAAGTATATTCTTTAGTACCATTTGGAAGTGATCTAAGAAATATTTTAATATTGGCATAAACAAAATATATACCTTAGATATTTAGTGCCTACTGGAATAAGAGATCTGCGAATCGTGGGTATAACCAGTAAGTGATGAAATCAGTAATTTGTATTGCAGGAGCTCATTAGCCCCCCTCAAAGGGTGGATTAAGGTGCCCATATGGACCTTTATTCCTTGTTACCTGCCAAACATGCAACAGTTTACTCGGTACTGTGGGAACTGGGAAGGGATATGTCTGTAATAGAATGTTTAGGTTGAACCTTATTAATTAGAAATCAAAATTTTTGATATTGTTTTTTATGGTATGACAGATTTGGTCATATTGTTTTATCATCCCATGAGATGTATAATTACTTTTTAGGACTTTTTTTTAATGTTCTAATTATAATGTTGATAAATGAAAAATTATTGGTAATGTAAATTACTAGAATATCATTTTTTAAGGTGATTCTTGAATGCAATTGTAGTATTTTGTGTAATTTAAATTAAATTCTGATAGAGGTGGGAAAAGATACTTCATAACTTTCATCAATGATTGAAAAAAGTTAGGTATGTTTATTTGCTAAAAATAGCAAGATGAATCTTTAGATAAATGGAAATATATAAAATAAGTTGAAAATCGATTGAACACTAAAAATCAAGTCTTAAATCTGATAATGGTTGTGAATATGTTGATATCAATAACTTTTTTTGAATTTGTTAGTATCGTTTCTTACATTATGCATATCTACCAAGCAAAATAAGACTACTGAGAAAAGATTAGAATTTTGATTGAAATGTAAATGCTACGACCGCTAAATATGGTTTTAGGGGAATATCTTTTTAATATAAAATCATATACTTAATAGAATTCCAAGAAAATAGAGGAAGTGATACAAAGTATCACTTATTTTAAAATGTGGGATGTCATGCATTTAAAAAAGGAAATGATAAATCCAATTCAAAATTTGGTCTAGATTCATTTTTGAAACATCAAGGGTACAAAGAAAGAAAGGTTTAAACAAAAGAAATGATTGAATCAAGTATTTGGCATAAAATTTTGTTTTTAATTTTGGTATAGATGCATTTTTTAAACATCAAGGGTACAAAGAAAAGAAAGGTTCAAAAACATTCGGTATACAAACCCCCCCCCCCCATGGTTTGCTCAAGTAATGTATGAATGCATTTTGCTACACCATTTCTTTCTGAAAGGTTTGATGTACTCAGTGTTCTAAAAAAGGTTTAAGCGGCCGATTAATCGTCCGCTTAAATGTTTTCGGCCTGAAACCGAGCAGAACTTGAAGAAAGCGGTCTGATACTCGGTCAGGCGATTAATTCGCTTAAGCGATGATTAAGCGTCTAATCGGTGATTAATTAGCGTCCGTTTAAACGATTTTCAATCATTTCTAAATGGATTCAAATTTTGACCCCATTAAACTAACTAAACTCAAACCCGACCCAGTAATTGAGGATATAAATTGTCACGTGTTAGAGAATTAGGACTCGCGAGCCTTAAATTTATCCGCATCCTCGATCCTCCTGTGGCGACGACGAAGCTCCTGAATTTCATGAAGAATCTCTCGATGCTCGTGATGACGACTGACGAAGCTCCCGAATTCCTGATTTTATCTGAAGCTATCGAAGCTCACAGAGCGTTGACGATCCTCCTGGGGATTAGAGCTCCCGAAGCTCGACGACGAAGAAGTTCACAAAGCGCTGATCCTCCTCAGGCGACCTCCCCCTTCGACGACGACCTCCCCTTGCAGTTGATCCTCCCACTGCGACCTCTCTTTTCGACAAATATCTCCCCCTGCGATTAGCTCTCTGGTCAGCAGCAAAGCGTCGACGATGACCTCCTCACGCGTCAACGGTTACCTCTCTTTGGTCAGCTCTCTCCCCCTCGCGTGCATGTATTTTGCCCAGGTTTTTACCAATAGTCTTTTTTTCTTTTAATAGGTTGATGAGTGCCTCAGGGTGAGAAGGATAGAGTTGCACATTACTTGCAGTTGCATCTAGCAGTGAACCAAAAGTTGTGGAAGTATGTTTTTTTTGAAAGAAATACATATATTTATTCATTTAATAAGTATTTTTTAACTATAGTTGTTGGAGATTGAGGTACATTGATGTACTTTAAACTGATTGTCATTATTACTTTTAAATGCTTCTTAATACTATAGCAATTTAATTTTTCAAGTTATGTTTACTATATCTTTTATGCTTTTT